>CAJQZJ010035177.1:258454-282951 GCA_907164525.1 Lophiomys imhausi | reverse complement strand
CAAATTAAGGAATTTCAGCAGTCCTCTCTAAGCACTAAGCAGACACACTGATCTGAGAAATGCTCAGCTGCAGTGTTATCATGGCACTGTTAGGAAAAGCACAGTGCCCAAGGTGGGGAACATATCCTGGGTGCTGTCTGTTATCACTCTGCCTCTGTAGCATCCTCTGCCAAGTCTGGCCAATTGTTTGACAAGGCAGCTGTGAGCGTGCCTGTTAATTACACCATGGGGGCACCAAAGTGCAGTGTCAGGCAGCTGCCTGGAATATCAAATGGCTGCCGGGTGGAACAGGCCAGCTCTAAGGGCTCTCTTCTGAGAGGTCCATGAAGCAGCTGATTCTCTCCCCTCTCCCACACAACCTCTTGAGGAAGCTGAAATGATATATTTTCATCATAGTTAAGTTAAACTCCGTAAGGTAACAAATGTACCTGCTTCGTCTGATGTGTCTGAATGGGGTGGATGTGAACGCAATCTTATATTTCTGTCTATCATAATAGTAATGTCTCCTTGAAAACCTATAGATTTTGAATTAATATATTTAGCTAAACTGATTAGAAATAGTGGGAACTCTTAAGGCTGCTTCCAAAATAATCATAGCTCATAGTTACAGGAGTCCCGTACATGCCAGATACTTTATTGAAGATAATTTGTTGACTCTTTACAACGACATAAAGCAGGTGCTATTTTTGTGCCCATTTTGTTGATGAAACTGATATTTAAAAGATAAATAACATATCTATATCTTTGACACATACAGTCTTAGTTACTTTTCTATTGAAGTGTCAAAACATCTTCACCAAGGCAACTTATAAAAGGAAGTGTTGATTAGGCTTCTGGTCTCAGAAGGAGAGAGCAAAGGCATGCCGGCAAGAATAGCTGAGAGCTCACCTTTTGACCTACAAACAGGAGACAGACAGACATCCTGGGGATGTCAGAAAGCTTTTGAAACCATAAGCCCACCCACAGTGATACACCTCCTACAACAAGGCCACACTTCATACTTCTTCCCAAACAGCCACCAACTGAACACAGACATTCAAATTCCCAAGACTTACAGGGAAAATCTCACTCAAACCCCTATGTACAGTTAGTATAAAACAAAGCTGGTATTCAAACTTATACAACATGGCACCTTCATGTTGTTAATCAGTAGACAGTTTCTTGAAGTTAATTAATAGGGGCCTAGCGAACAATATTTACCTAGCATTTGAAATGTGTATATATAATCACTCGTCTGTTCTATTCACTGCCTTTAAAAACAAGTCATTTTTCTGTGTATCTGCTAACTTAAAGAAGTGAAAATTCACTTTTGAATAGTGTAATAATAATTTTTTAAAACCTCATGGAGGTAGCAGATTTTGAGTCTAACCTGGAAAGATTATGTTAAATTATGCCTATCAGAGATTAGGAGATTCCAAACTGGTAGGGTATACAAAGCAAAGGAACGAAGGAGAACAAACTCCCCCAGGTTCCTACCTATTTATGGGAAATACTTACGAAGCTGGTGTGCTGATGGTGTGGTTGGGTCACAAAGATATTTTACTTCAATGTGGAAGATCAACTGATAAGGATGAAGAAATGGAAGAAGTAGAATATTGTCTCTCTTTGGAGAGAGAGAAATAGAGACAAAGACACACAAATGCAAAAGAGACAGAGACAAAGAATGAACATGAACCAGGGAAGCCACTAGTCATTTGTTTTCTCCCTGCTCTTCCTCATGATTCTCTCTGTCCATGAGAGGTATAAATCACTGCCAAGCAAAGACTTAATGATGCTGCGTTAATATTCTCTGTGAGTTTAAATTCAAGTCACTGCAATTTTTTCTCCCTAAAACTTGATTAAACTTCTGAGGGAGTTCTAATAATTAATCGAATGTTTTAGCTTACTAAAAGTCTTCTGAAATGCAGACACAGTGATACATTTTTCCATAATTGCCAAGCTTACTTCCTTCCAATAACCCCAACTGTTCCTTTTTTTTCTCTTGCAGAAAAAAAGGGAGTTAAGTTTCTACATAACATAATTCGTCTTTTGCCATGCTAGTTTTGTATTGACAAGTCACCAACAAAACCAAGATACAGACAATTCCATAGCCCAACAAATTTCCCTCATGCTGTCCTTTTGTAGTCTCCTTACTCTGCAAGTCCTGGTAATCACTGAAATGTTTTTACCTAAATCATAGAGTAATGTAGCCTTTTTAATACTGGCTTCCTTCAATTAGCATAAAGCATTTGTGTTTCATCCATATGGTTAGGAGCCAATATCTATTCATTTGTATCACTAAGGATCCCATTTCATGGATATCTTATAATTTATTTACATATTTAATATGTATGGATGTTTTGCCCACATGTATGTCTGTGCACCGTGTGCATGCAGGGTCTTTGTAGGCCAGAAGGGAGCATCAGAAACCCTTGGGACTGGATTTATAGACAATTGTGAGCCACCATGCAGGAGTTGAATCCACTGCCTCTGGAAGAGCAGCCAGTGCACTTCTCTGCTGAGTCATCTCTGGCAAACCATAATTCCTTTAACAATTTACTAGTTGTAGGACACAAGTATTTTCCAGATTTTAGTAATTGTGACCTGTGCTACTATCAACATTTGCATATAGATCTTTACATAAAATTCATTTCACTTCGGTAAAGGTAAATAGTTAATCCAATAACTGGCATAGGCTCAATATATTAACCTAATAAACTGAAAACCTGAATATAGACAACAACCCCATTTTTTCCTTTAATTTTTATTTACTCAAGTTACATCTAAATCACAGTCCCCTCCCTATTCCCCCTCCAGTCCCACCCTCTCACCCTCAACCCCCCATCCTCTTCCCTTTTTTTTTGTTTTAAGTTTAAAGTATATCTTATTTCCCCCTACAGTTTCCCCTTTCAGTTCAACAAATGGCTCTTTCTCTTATAATAATAAATACAATACAGTACAACAGAGGTAATTAGGCCACAGTTATGAGGGTTATATGGCTTAACGTACATTCCTAATGACCAGTCCATATGTATTTGGTACCTGATTTTAACATTCTACTATCTAAACATCTCCATGAGTTTAAACTACTATATCTGACTCAACATTCATACTAACTTGCATCACAATTTTAAAAGTATCTTCTTAGATCTATAACACTCTCTTGACTCCAAACAACTCAAAATTTAATTAATATGCTGTCATAGTACGTAACAGAATGACCGGCTTGCATAACCATTAGTTTGCATTTCTTAATTAACCTAAACAGTTTATGACAATTAGTAGTAAAAGGCCGAAACATCACATTTCTTAATTTTTTCTTTACCTCCTAACACTTCCATCACATTTCTCTGGGGTGGGGTGTCCTTACATAACAGTCCCTCATCTCAGTTGAGAGGTCATATGAGGGCCAAGAGCCTCTTCATTCATTGGGGATCTACGAAGCAGTACCATCAGTGAAAAGTGTCTCGTTGCCCGGGAGAGAGAACTACTAAACAAACAAACCAATAAACAGACAATAGATAAAAAAAGACTAAAAAATAGAAAAAATATAACTAATATATTAAAAGTAAATTAAAAATAAGAAATCTATGTCCAAGTTCCCTTTGGTGTGTTAGTTGTAGTATCGATATCCTGTACTATATAGCTAAAACCCTACTATAAGTGAATCGATGCCATATGCGTCCTTCTGAGTCTGGGTTAGTTCACTCAGGATGAGCTTTTCTAGTTCCATCCATTTGGCTGCAAATTACATAATTTCATTGTTCCTGATAGCTGAATAATATTCCATTGTATAGATGTACCACAGTTTTTTGACCCATTCCTCGGTTGAGGGACATCTGGGTTGTTTCCATTTTCTAGCTATTACAAATAAGGCTGCTATAAACATAGATGAGGAAACTTCCTTATGATTCTGTGAAGAGGCATTTGGGTGTATACCCAGAAGTGGTATGGCTGGGTCCTGAGGCAGAGCTATTCCAAGTTTTCTAAGATATCGCCAGACTGACCTCCATAGTGGTTGCACAAGCCTGCACTCCCACCAGCAATGGAGTAGGGTACCGCTTTCTCCACACCCTCACCAGCATGTGCTGTCATTTGAGTTTTTGATCTTAGCCATTCTGACAGGTGTGAGATGGAATCTCAGAGTCGTCTTGAGTTGCATTTCTCTGATGATTAAGGATGTTGAGCATTTCTTCAAGTGTCTCTCAGCCATTAGGGATTCCTTCTTTGTGAATTCTCTATTTAGCTCTGTCCCCCATTTTTTGATTGGATTATTTGGTTTCTTGGCATTTAATTTCTTGAGTTCTTTGTAGATTTTGGATATTAGCCCTCAGTCAGATGTGGGGTTGGAGATTTTCTCCCAGTCTGTAGGCTGCCGTTTTATTCGAATGACAGTGTCTTTTGCCTTACAGAAGCTTTTCAGTTTCATGAGGTCCCATTTATTGATTGTTGATCTCAAGTCCTGAGCTGTTGGTGTTCTGTTCAGGAAGTTGTCGCCTGTGCCAATGAGTTCGAGGGTTTCTCCCACTTTTTCTTCTAGTAGATTTAATGTGACCAGCCTTATGTTAAGGTCTTTGATCCACTTGGACTTAAGTTCTGTACAAAGTGATAATTATGGGTCTAATTTCATTCTTTTACAAATGGACATCCAGTTGGACCAGCACCATTTGTTGAAGATGCTGTCCTTCTTCCATTGGGCCGTTTTGGCTTCTTTGTCAAAAATTAGGTGGCCATAAGTGTGTGGGTCTATTTTTGGATCTTCAGTTCTATTCCATTGATCTACTGGTCTGTTTCTATACCAATACCATGCTGTTTTTACAACTATTGCTCTGTAGTACAGCTTGAAATCTGGGATGGTAATACCTCCAGATGTTTTTTTATTGTACAGGATTGATTTAGCTATTTTGGGCTTTTTGTTGTTCCATATGAAATTGAGACTAGCTCTTTCCAAGTCTATAAAAAATTGTGTTGGTATTTTGATAGGAATTGCATTGAATCTATATATTGCTTTTGGTAGGATGGCCATTTTTATTACGTTGATCCTACCTATCCATGAGCATGGGAGATCTTTCCATCTTCTAAAGGCCTCTTCCATTTCTTTCTTCAAGGGCTTGAAGTTCTTGTTGTACAGGTCCTTTACTTGCTTGGTTAGAGTTACCCCCAGGTATTTTATGTTGTTTGTGGCTATTGTGAAGGGGGTTGATTCCCTTATTTCTTTCTCAGCCCATTTGTTTGTTGTATAAAGAAGGGCTTCTGATTTTTTTGAATTAATTTTGTATCCAGCCACTTTGCTGAAGGTGTTTATCAGCTGTAAGAATTCTCTGGTGGAATTTTTGGGGACGCTTATGTATACTATCATATCATCTGCAAATAGGGATAATTTGACTTCTTCGTTTCCGATGTTTATCCCCTTGATCTCCTTTAGTTGTCTTATTGCTCTAGCAAGAACTTCAAGTACTATATTGAAGAGATATGTTGAAAGTGGACATCCTTGTCTTGTCCCTGAGTTTAGAGGAAATGCTTCAAGTTTCTCCCCATTTATTTTGATGTTGGCCACTGGCCTGCTGTTTATTGCCTTTATTATTTCTAGGTACGGCCCTGTATGCCCGTTCTCTCCAGAACTTTTAGCATGAAGGGGTGTTGGATTTTGTCAAATGCTTTTTCTGCATCTAGCAAGATTATCATGTGTTTTTTTTTTCTTTCATCTTGTTTATGTGGTGAATGACGTTGATAGACTTTCATATTTTGTACCATCCCTGCATTCCTGGGATAAAACCTACTTGATCATAGTGTATGATACTTTTGATGTGTTCTTGAATTCGGTTTGCTAGTATTTTATTAAGTATTTTTGCATCTGTGTTCATGAGGGATATTGGTCTGAAGTTCTCTTTCTTTGTTGGGTCTTTGTGTGGTTTAGGAATCAGGGTGACTGTGGCCTCATAGAATGAGTTTGACAATGTTCTTTCAAGTTCTATTTGGTGAAAGAGTTTGAAAAGTATTGGTGTTAGCTCCTCTTTGAAGTTCCAGTAGAATTCCGTGCTAAAGCCATCTTGCCCTGGGCTTTTTTTGGTTGGGAGATTTTAATGACTGTTTCTATTTCCTTATGGGTTATAGGGCTGTTTAATCTGTTTATCTGATCTTGATTTAGCTTTGGTATGTGGAATCCATCAAGAAAATTGTCCATTTCACTTAAGTTTTCAACTTTGGTGGAGTATAGATTTTTAAAGTAGGATCCAAATATTCTCTGGATTTCCTCAATGTCTGTTGTTATTTCTCCCTTTTCATTTCTGATTTTGTTGATTTGTGTTTTCTCCCTCTGTCTTTTAGTTAATTTGGCCAAGGGTCTGTCTATTTTGTTGATTTTCTCGAGGAACCAACTCTTGGTTTCATTGATTCTTTGTATAGTTCTTTTTGTTTCTAAGTTGTTGATTTCAGCCCTAAGTTTGATGATCTCCTGCCTTCTGCTCCTCTTGGGAGTGTTTGCTTCTTTTTTTTTTTTCCAATTCACCCAGTTTAGCTGTCAATTCGCTAATATGAGCTGTCACAATTTTCTTTTTGAAGGCACTTAGTGCTATGATCTTTCCTCGTAGCACAGCTTTCATTGTGTCCCATGGGTTTGGGTATGTTGTGTGTTCATTTTCGTTGGATTTTAAGAAGTCTTTGATTTCCTTCTTTATTTCTTCCCTGACCCAGTGATCCTCTAGTAAAGAGTTGTTCAATTTCCATGTGAGTGTAGACTTTTTGTTGATTTTTTTGCTATTGAAGTTCAGCTTTATTCCATGGTGGTCTGATAAGATACAAGGGGTTATTTCAATTTTCTTGTATCTGTTGAGGCTATCTTTGTGTCTAACTATATGGTCGATTTTGGAGAAGGTTCTGTGAGGTGCTAAGAAAAAGGTGTATTCTTTTGTGTTTGGGTGAAACGTTCTGTAGATATCTGTTAGGTCCATTTGGTTCATGATCT
Source organism: Lophiomys imhausi (assembly GCA_907164525.1). Taxonomy (NCBI): domain Eukaryota; kingdom Metazoa; phylum Chordata; class Mammalia; order Rodentia; family Muridae; genus Lophiomys; species Lophiomys imhausi. Next base: position 276,008 of record CAJQZJ010035177.1, on the reverse strand, counting down.
CTGTTGGACTCATTATTTCTCTGTTTGGCTTCTGTCTTGATGATCTGTCCATAGTTGTGAGTGGGGTGTTGAAGTCTTCCACTATTAAAGTGTTTGGATCGATGTGCGATTTAAGTTTTGGAAGCGTTTCTATTATACATGTAGGTGCCTTTGTATTTGGGGCATAGATGTTCAATATTGAGATGACCTCTTGGTGGATATTTCCTTTAATGAGTATGTAATGCCCTTCTCTGTCTTTTTTTATTAACTTCAATTGGAAGTCTATTTTGTTTGATATTAGGGTGGCTACCCCAGCTTGTTTCCTGGGTCCATTTGCTTGGAAAAGCTTTTCCCAGCCTTTTACTCTGAGATAGTGTTTATCTTCAATAGTGAGATGTGTTTCTTGTATACAGCAAAAAGATGGGTCTTGTTTATGGATCCAGTCTGTAAGTCTGTGTCTTTTTATTGGCGAGTTGAGTCCATCGATGTTGATGGATAACAACTCCATTTTTTAAATTGACAGAATATATGAACAAACCTTAACCAAAGATTTATGGAATGCAAATAAGCACATTTAAAAGTCCTCAAAAGCATTACTATATTACTTTTGAGGAATGTGTGAATTTAAAGGAAGATACTACCATATAATTATTGAAACTGTAAAACTATTTAAGACTGACAATAATAATGAGAACTATTAAATTTAGATAGTGGAAATGCAAAATGACACAGTAATTCTGGAAAACTGTTTAGTAGTTTCTTAGTTAAGCAAAAGGCTACCATATAATCCTGTTCATACCTTTCTGTCTAGGGGTTTTAAATAAAATTTCAACAGGTGAAATTTTTGTAATTTTTTGTAATTTATTTTTATTTATTTATTTATTTATTGTTAATTTATATATTTATTCAAGTAACATCCTGATCACTGCCCTATCCTACCCCACATCTGGTCCCCTCTTCTCCCTCTCCCTCCTCTCCATCTCCTCAGATTAGAGGAGCGCCCCCCCCCCCCCCCCAAGATCAACCCACCAGGGCTTATCAAGTCCCATCAGTGCTAAGAGCATCCTCTTCCCCTGAGGTCAGACAAGGCAGCCCAGCTAGGGTAAAGTGTTCTATAAAAAGACAATAGAGTCCATGTCAGGGTCAAACCCCTGCTCCACTTGCTAAGGGATCTATCTGCATGAAGACCAAGCTGCCTCTCAGCTCTATATCTTAATAAGAATCAAGTGAATATATTGTGTTGTTCCATGATTTGAGTTTATCATTATGGCACTATTGGATTATTATTGAATCTTTCTTTCATATATACTTTCCAAGAATGCTAGGTCTACTTTATACTCTTTACGGACCAATTGGAAAGAACAGATATAAACAATCTAGACAGTTTCCACGTCTTTAAAAGGATAAATCCACTTAAGGCCACTTTTGCCCACATGGCTGTTTAAGCCTTCGCTCGACTGCAGTTTGTTGAGCTTTCTCTATTTGTACACATCTTTTAAAATTCTAGTCCACCTTTGCATTCAAGGGTTTGGCTGTTATTTCTCCTGGTACTCAGTGGACTTGATGCTAATAGCCTATCATCTAATTTGCTGTGGGCCAGCAAGCCAAATAATGAAGTCTATTAGAGTTGAGCAGAAAATAAGGTTACTGGCTGAAGTTGGGATCGGATCACCTCTCCTGATGTTTCTCATACAGTGTAAAGTCCATGGCCTTTGAAGATGTTATTTTGACATCAAAAAGGCCTTCTGTTTTTCTTTTCAGGTTCTGACCATAGTCTAGAGATGGCAGTTAAGATTGCTGGAAATCTAAACTCCAGATAAAGGGATGTTACCACAGTGTACATCTCTCTAATCTGTGGAACTATTTGCAGTATCTCTGTGCTATGCAGAACAAGTAAGCCTTATAATCTATGTGAAGTAAGAAGTAGGTTTGCACAGACTTAACATAGTTAACAACAGAACAATGATGAACAAACCATTAACTCAAGGAGCAAACACAAGGCCTGTTAGAAGAAGAAAATAAGCACAAATAACACATATTCCAAGTTTTACCTCCTATACTCATAAGCCTGTTTCTCATTGGGATAACTGTATCTCCGAGTGGAAAGTACACTTTTTAAAATATGTGCATGTTCCATCTTTTACCATATTAAGTGGAAACTCATTCGGCACGAGCACAGTCTCTCATCACAATGTGCAATTGTCCTAGATTTTAATGGTTTTGTGACCTCACAAGAGGGCTGAATTACCACTACAATTTAGCAGGATAAAACAGCTGTTCTACTAGGTGCCTTTTTACTCACCCATGTTGTTATAGAAAAGTAAGTCTCCAGAGAAGAAAGAAACCACTTACTTTCTAAATCAACTTCTGTTCTGCCAAAAACATTCAGACCTTCTACTTTTTTTTATTCAGTATGTTTGGGACAAAGTATGCTAAAAAAAGGAATAAAAAACTGCTCTTCATTTTGTGCCAAATACACTGTCTCAAATATATCAGTGAATTCCATTCCAAAGAAGGGTTTAGTCACTTTCCGAGTAAAATAAATTTCCACTGCACAGGAAATGATGAGACTGTATATTCTATCAGATGGGCAACTGAACAAACAGGACTCCAGGTGGCTAATGTCACAGGGGTGAAGAGACCCTGGAGAATAATGAGGCTATGGCCTTCCATGGCCTTGTCTTCATCAATATCCAACACAATGTAGCTGCATTTCTAAAAGGATAGCAAGCCATTTTCAAACAACCCCAGATAATAATCTATTCTAATATAATTCAGTTTCTTCAGAGGGATGTAATTTATTGCAATGCTGAGCTGTTTATTTCCTTCCTCTCCTTTCATTATCTCTCTTTAACCTCAGTAATTTTAAAAATCTCTTTCTTGGGCAGTTACAGCAAAAAGGGGCCAAAAAAAAACTGAAGAAAATGGATCCCTTGCTATTTTTTGAAAGACTTTAAAAGGTTGAGAGATTTATTTTGTCCATTTTATTTTAATGAAAATTGATTATGCCATTTTTTCCTTTTAAAAAATATTTTCAAGCTCTGCTTCTGAGGTAACTACATTAACAATGCAAAAATGACTGCATCAGCTACACTACTATAAGTGTCATAAAAAATGGTTTGTTTATGATGTCTGTGTTTAGGTAGATCTATAGGCAACATCAACATGATAGAGGGGACTAGATGGAATTTGACAAGTAGAGGTAGGGTTAGGAAGGGCAAGCCATTTCTGGTAGAAGGAAGCAGAAGTGGGGAAACACCAGGTACATTTAGTGGATTGTCAGTAGTCCAGTTTCAACAATATCTGGGTTCCATGAGTAAAAGTAGAGAAAGGCAGTCTATTAAATAACACAATTCATATATACTGAGTCCATTTAGTATTGCTTGTATGCACATATTTAGGATGAGCACTTGGGATTGTATAACCTTTCAGACATAGAATTTAGAGGAATCAAACTAGGACTGACCAGGAAGTCTCCTCCCTGAGGATTAGCACTCAGAATGTTACAAGCTGCTGAAGGAGAAAAGCGATTATCACTCCTACCCAGCTAGAAGGCCTACAAACCACAGCAATGACCAGCTTGACAAGATGTCACTAATGGTGTTGACACCAGATGGTATAATGGTGACCCTTTGATTTTGGAGGTAACCAAAATCTGTCTAAAACAATGGCTTATACTTAGAGAGACAAACATTCTTTTGCAGGTTGATCATTACCCTGGTCATGGTGCCTCGTTAAAAACCTTGAGATATATTAACAAAATAATGTCAGCTCTTTTAAGAGTGATTAAGATGATGTGGTAAAATATATAACAATACTTTTACATATTTTAATATATATTTTACACACACATATATATTTGTTTCAGGGACACATGTATAATACAATACAATATTGCTTCAAAATAACCCAGGGAAAATGGAGATGGAAAGTAAAATTGTTGAGGAAAATCACAGTGGTCATAAAATGAAATTGCTGCATCAGGGTAATGGCTACATAAGGAGTTGTCACACTGTAGTTTGCTTTTGTGTATGTTTAACACTTTCCATAGTAAAAAAGCTAACCTTTAATCATTCTAAAATCTAGAGAAAGATCAACTCCTTAATCTGTTTTCCAAGGCCTTAAAGTTTGTATTTGGAAAGCTTATTTTTAAACCTCATGCAACCCATAGACCAACCAAACTGGACTACTAAGAATCCACTGAATGTGCCTGATAAAAACACACTTCTGGACTTTAAAACATCTGCTTCCCGGTACCAGAAACGACATGGCCTTCCTAACTCTATCTCTACTTGTCAAATTCCATCCAATCCCATAGATCAAATGTGGCTTGTTCCAAGGAGACTTAACATTACTCCCACAACAGAAATCAAATGTCTTCCCATCATAATCCCTTTTATTGCCTGTTTGGATAGCTATTAACTATCTCATCAAGTGATTTTAAAAAGTAATATATAATAGTAAAATATTCACATAAAAATGATTTTATGTGGTTCAGTGTCAAAACATTATTAGATCAAACTTTTATTGACTACTTACCTGAGATACAGCACTGCTATTCAGTTTTATAACATTATGTTAAAGTAGAATTTGGTCCCAAATTAGATAAATCTTCACGTGTGTGTGTGTGTGGTACATGTGTGTGATATGCTTGTAGTTCATGATCATATCTGTGTGCAAGTGTGCAAGTTCATTCACAGTGACCAGAGGCGGATGTCAGGTGTCCTGCTCCACCATTCTCCACCTTGTTCCTTTGAAACAAAGATTCTAATTGACCCGAGAGCCAAGCTGGAGACCAGTAAGCCCCAGAAATCTTCCTGTCTTTATTTTGCAGAGATATGGGGCCACAGGCACACATGCACCAATATTTGGCTTGTATATAAGGGATTGGAACTCATATCCTCATGCTTGTGCACCAAGTACTCTTCATTCCAGCCTCTCTACATAACTTTTAATTAAGGATTTGAATGGTTTGAGGAAATAATCTTGAAATGAGAAAGACTTAAGGATCTGTATGATTCAGAATCCATCAAAGCAAAGTTGGATAAATTTGATTATATGATCCAAAAACCTGAATAACAAAATATGGTAATCAAGAAGACAAAACCAGACATGATGACTCTGGCTTATAACCTCAGCACTTGGGAGGCTGAAGAAGTATGATCACCGCATGTTGAAGGCCAGCCTGGACCACATAGTGAATGCCAGGAAAGCCTGGGCTATAGAATAAGACACTGTCTCACACTAACTAAATAAATAACTATTTAAAAAATAAAAATCAATACAAAAAATCTAGAAAGAAATGAAAAGACAAACAAAAAGAGCAACATATGCCATATATAAAGAATTAGCTCATGAGCTATATACAAGTTGCTATATACAATAAGACTGAGGTCAACAACTGAACTAAAAGCTGAGAAGTGGATATTGAGCCCTTGGGAGGGGAGGCAGAAGCATGTGGATCTCTGTAAGTTCGAGGCCAGCCTGGTCTACAAAATGACTTCCAAGACAGCCAGGGCTGAAAAAAAGTGGATATTTAGATAGTACAAAGATAATATATTTATTTCTGTTAAATATATAAAAAATGTTCAATTTAACTAATAAGAAAGATGAAACCTGAATCTAAAACAAGTAGATCTACAATATACATCAGATCAAAAGAAAAAAAAAACATTTGGAAGATAGATACCCTCTCACATTGTTGAAGGGATTAGTTTTACCTTAATGGTGATAATATGGGTAATATACCTACTGCTGCAGCACTCGGGAGAGCAAGCCAGCACCTTACCTGGGTAGCACAGGAAAACTGGCCCTGGATGTGGGGGGTTGCAGTCCCAGAACCAGGGCTTTGAGTTGGCCTACCACAACCTATACCACATGGATGAACTGCTGGGATGCAGGATGGAAAAACTTAGGTCTGATCCTTAGAATATAAGAAGATAATGTTAGACTATCATGCATAGCTCAGGAAAGCAAAGCAAAGTTGATCTGAAAAGATCTATAGATTGGAGGATGCATAAAACCTAGATGTCTTACAAATGCATGGTAAGAAATGAGATGGGCATAGGGAACAAGCCTGTCATCCCAGCACTTTGGAAACAGATATAAAAAGATCAAAATTTGGGGCCAGTTCAGTTTAGGACACATAGCACGACTTCCACAAAAAAAAAAAAGGTTTGTTTTTTTTTTTTTTTTTTTTTTTTATTGCCCAAGAAGGAAAAAAAAAGTTATTTTTTTTGTTTGTTTGTTTTAGTTTTCTCTACCTGGCAATGAGACACTTTGCCCTCGTGGTGTTGCCTTGTAGGCCCCCAGTGTATGAGGAGGCTCTTGGCCCTCATATGACTGCTGAACTGGGGCGGGGGACTGTTATGTAGGGACACTCCACTCCAGAGGAGTGGGATGGAAGGGTTAAGGGTTACAGGGTGGAAGGGTGGGCCTGAGAAGGGAGGAAAGAGGACAATATGATGGAGATGTAACCTGAAGCAACAAATAAATCAATTTATTTATAAAAAAATACCTCACTAAGATGAGAAAGGAGACTGTGATGGAGATGTAACTTGATGTAATAAATAAACATTTAAAAAAATATTCAATAGCAAAAAACGAAGAAAAAAGTATATTATCTGAAAAGAGCTTATGATGTTAACACAGCTGAAGTGTAAAAAGAAGGAATTAAAGAGGAAACATTATTATATGTTAAGTGAAACAACTCAGAAAGAAAAATACACAATGCTGATCCTAGATTTTAGTTTACATATATATATGTACATATATAGATGGATGGATAGATGATAGATAGATAGAAAGATAGATAGATAGACAGACAGACAGACAGACAGACAGACAGATAGATAGATAGATAGATAGATAGATGTGGGCATGTGCTATAAAAGTAGAAAGATGATCATGTGAGGGAGAAGGGGGAAAAAGGTCTTAAAGTGGGGAGAGAAAAAATAGATGAGATATGAAAGCATGATGAATATTACTGGTGGCAGGAAAGAGACCAGCAGGAGGTCAGCAGGGTGCAAACAGGAAGTAGGTGAAGGAGGAAGATTACAGGAGCAATTATGAAAATGCCATAATGAACTCTGCTACTTTGTATGTTTATTTTAAAACTTTTTTGTAATTAGTTGTCAGGGCTGGAGAGATGGTTCAAGGGTTAAAAACATGTGTTGCTCTTGCAGAGGACCAGGGTTCAGTTCCCAGGATCCACATGGTGACTCACAACCATCTGTAACTCCAATTCTACAGAATCGGATGAATTCTTCTGACTTCTGTAGGCACCAGGCAAGCACATGGCACACACACACATACATGCAATCAAAACACTCATACACATAAAAGAAATTAAATAAATACATCTAGAAATGTTTTCAAAAGCATAGTTACTTACAAAATTTTATAAAGAACTTAGGTTTCTACTGTGTTAGACATAAGGATAACTTATGAAAAGTCCTTGTTCTATATATTTTTTATTTTATTTTAGGCTCTTTATCTGTAAATGATGGACACTTTTGAGAAGCCAAGCGTGTGAGGAAGAATCTTTGTGTTCTCCAGACACACTGCTCACAGGCCTCACACATAGCTCAGCAAGGACAGCTTTCCTTTCTGTTGTTTTTGTTTCTCCTTGCTTTTTGGTTCTTTTGAGCTCAGTGTCATGAGGATGAGTCATCTGGCAGCATTACTAGCTTTAACCTTTGTTATTTATGGTCTCTCCTTCCCTACCAGACCCACCCATTCTGCTCCAAAAGCAAAGGCAAACTGAAGTTCATCAGAACTATGGCTGTGGATTTGAAAACAGAGGTCAGAAAGGATCCAGAAGGAAATTACTTAAAACTTCTAAATAAGCAAATTAAAAATTACTTGAGATACAATGGCTTCTCTGACATGAACAGTCAGAAAGCAGATAGAAGTAAGAAGTATTAAGAACAGCCCCAAAAGCCGGGCGGTGGTGGTGCATGCCTTTAATCCCAGCACTTGGGAGGCAGAGGCAGGCGGATCTTTGTGAGTTCGAGGCCAGCCTGGTCTACAAAGCGAGTCCAGGACAGCCAGAGATATTCAGAGAAACCCTGTCTCGAAAAACCAAAAAAAAAAAAAAGAAGAGCCCCAAGATGACTCAAGTTACAAATCCCAATAAAACAAATCCCCTTGTGGTAGGCTGCTGAGAGGCTTTCTAGGCAGAGGGTACAAAAATGTACAAATGAAGCCACAAGCCACAGGGAAACACACAGAATACCCTCTGTGGGCCATTATAAACTATTTTAAATGAGCTGGCAAGATTTCATGTGGCCTAATCAGAGTACAAAGTGTATATATTGACATCCATACTCCAAAAGCAAATAATTTGGAATATTTATTGCACTCTGACTTCATTTTATATGTGAATTATTCTACTGTTTCCACAAGCGTTTGCTTTTCTTTCTTTCTTTTTTTTTTTTTTTTTTTTTTTTGCTTTTCATTTTCATTCACAAATAGGTTGAAGCCATCAGTTAGGATTCTTAACATTGTCTCTCCTGACACCTAGTGGACAGATACCTGATATTACAACAGCTATAGTATTTTTTTTCTCAACATAATTTTTTGTTTTGTTTTGTTTTTCGATACAGGGTTTCTCTGTGTAGCCCTGGCTGTCCTGCTCGCTTTTTAGACCAGGTGGCATTGAACTCACACTGATCAGCCAGCCTCTGTCTCCTGAGTGCTGGGATTAAAGGTGTGCACCACCATACCCAGTTCAGCATAATATTTTTATTGATTCTTTGGGAGTTTCACATCATGCACCAGATTTCCACTCAAGTCTCAGTCCTTCAATGTCTGCCCCTCACCACTGTGATGTCCCCCAAAAGAAGCCTAATGGCATTGGAAGCTGCAGTATGTCACACAGTATACCCTTTTTTTTCCCAAACACCTGCTTTATTTGCAAATATTCATTGCAATGAGTCCTTGGTCTGGATCAAGACCTCTGGCTTCTGCTCCACCTTCAGTACTAGACCCTCGCTGATACTGCTCTGGGATATGCTATTTTCAAAAGATTAAGTTTTGGAAAAAAATGATTTCATTCTCTCTCTCCTGCTCTTTCACATTCCACTTCTCGCCTGTCTTTCCCTCCCCAGTTCTTGTCAAAAATTATCATATACCTTTATATTTCAAGACAGAAAACAAGACTGAATAACCTTCAGTGATGGGACTGAATTACACACATATACTGTTCAGGGTTATCCCTAACACACAGCTGTCCTTGCTGTTTTGAATACCCCTACAATTCCATGAGGGTGGTGGTGGTGATTGGAGTTTCAGTTGTTCTTATTGTTGTTGTTGTTGTATAACTCCCTGGTCCACATGTTATGCTGTAATAAACCATCACAATCTCAGTGACTTTAAGACAACATATTTTTATATTATTTTATTTTCTCAGACAAGGTCTTACTCTATAGCTCAGGCTGGTCCAAAACACACCACATAACCCAGGATAATTTCAAAATCCTGGTAATCTTCCTCACTTAACCTCCTAAGTGCTGGGATTATAGGCCTGGCTAATGTAAAATTTCCATCTTGAACTTCCAGCTGTCAACTACTCTATAAAATCCAGGTGTCATAGCGATGTACTTCTCTAAGCGTGTATGTGTGCTTATGCATGCAGTGTATGCACACATGCAATATGCATGTGTGTGTGGCTGTGTGAGTGCATGTGTGTGTCAACATGTAAGTGTGTGAGTGTGTATGTGTGTATGTGAGTGGGCATGTCCATGTATGTGTGTGTATGTGTATGTGATTGTGCACATCCATGTATGTGTGTATGTATAAGTGTGTAAAGTGTGTATATGTGTGTGAATATGTTTGTGAGTAAATATGTGTGTATGTGAGTGTGTAAGTGCATGTGTGTATGTGTGTATGTGTGTGTGTGATGTAAAGATCAGAGGATGACTTCAAGTATCTTCTTCTATCACTCTCCATCTCATATTTTTTGATACACAGTGATTTCTCACTGAGTCTGGAACTCCCTGTTTCTGCTGAACCGACTGGCCACTGAGTTCTAAGGATTCGTCTGTCTTTGATAATATGCACCCTCGGCCTCCACAGTGCTAGAGTTAGAGTTGGACAATGCTACAACCAGAAATTATGTGGGTAATAGGATATGAACTAAGGTTCTCATGCTTGTGCAACAACACTTTTGACAATGAACCATCTCCCCAGTCAGGGAGCTGTAGGAGGATTCTAACAAAGAACCCAGTTCCTGATCATTCTCATGTTTTACAGGCCATCCACGTTCCTGACTCCAGTGCCCCATCTTCATACTTCAGGAAACTTTACTTAATGAATCAACTTCTATGACATGCAGTATATTTGTTTATCTTGGACAAATGTTCAGCTTTCCCCAATCACTTAAATTATAAGAACATGTCTGCACACGTGTAGGCAATATTCTGAAAAGTAACATGATCTTTAAAGTCAAGAAACTCTTTTTTACTTGGTAGTTCTTGAGATGTTCAGAAACTATTTTCTACTTAGTAATTCTTGAGATGTTTAAGGCAGTGTCCTGAGACTCAAGGAATATAATATAATTCCTATTAATAAATCCTCCATTTAACTGGACACTTAAGGTAGCTAATTCCTGCCTAATACACAATCCCCTAATTAGTTTTCCTCTATCTATACAGAATGTTAGTTGAGCAATGAGATTATATGCATTTTCAATGTACAGTGAGATCCTTTCCTTATTTTTGATGCCTGAATTGGAAGGGAAAAGTCAGATTATAAAAGGCCATTAACTCAAGCAATTGAGACAGGATAAAAAGGAAATTACAGAAAAAGATATTGGGCCTTAATGAAAAGAAGAAAATTACTAAATTGAGGCCTTTTCCTGCAAACATATTTTGCTGAGCAGAGGAAAGAGATGGGCTGCTAATCTGAGGGCCACCAGCATTGTGGTGCATGAGAATCTAGCAGCACCCCATCAACAGAACACTTCAGAAAGGGCAGGGAGCAGTAGAGAAGCTAATTTTGAACACACTTTCTTAAGGTTCTCAGAAATTTGGGCTGGGAAGATAGCTCTGTGGGCCAAGCACTTGCTCTACAAGCATAAGGACTTGAATTCTAGTTTCCCCAGCAGCCATGTAAATGTCAAGTGTGTCAGCACTCATCTGTAATCTCCATGTGGGGAGGCAGAGGCAGGAGGATGCAACTCAGTCTAGTAGAGATGATGAGCTCCAGGCCCAGTAAGAAACTAAGTCCCAAAATATAAGGAACAGAAAGACACTCAACATCAACCCCTGCCCTCTTTAAGAACACACACCAGCACATACACACATAAGAACACAAGGAAAGAAGGAGATGGGGATGGAGAGAGAAGAAAAACAATCTTCAGAAATATTATGACAAAAACAAACCCCTTTGCCTTAAGCAAGTGACCCCAGAGACAAGTGTCATGTGAGGTGACATTTCCTTACCTCCTATGGAAAGAAGACTGCCCCATATGAATGTACCATTTTAGGTGGAAGTACTAGGAATAAATAGGATGTTATACTCTTAAACTAAAGGGAAAAGAGTTAAGAACCAGAGTGACTACAGAAAAAGACATTTGTGGCAAAGAATAAAAGTCAACTTTTGTAGGATAGGGGGCTCTAAACAACACTTTGGGCAAAGTCACTTAATTAAAACAAAAAGCTGTCATGTCTGCTGAACTGAGGTCAACATGAGAGTATTTTGCTCTTTCCTTGGCCTGCTCTTTAGTTAATGAGTGTCCATTAAGCCCAGTGGTGAAGGTCTATGGTACCATCTACTCAGGAAACCAACACAGGAAAATTTTGAGTTCAAAGTCAACCTGGGCTATGGAGTGCATCCTAGGCCACACAGGAACTTAGCAAAACCTTAACTGAAAAAAAATCCTTTTAAGGGTTTCAAATATAGCTTTGTGATTGAGCTGCTACTTAGCATATAAGAGACTCTAGGTTGAGTTCCTAACACAAGAAAAAAAAAATTGTCACAATGGCCTCAAAAGCAATATTACTTCCTCAAAGTGTAATTAAGGGATCACTGTTCTTAAAGCATCAAAAAATCTTTACCTTTGTTACCTGTTACTGGGACTCTTTGCCCTAGTGGAACTGCCATATAGGGCCCCAGTAAAAGGGACAGCTCTTAGCCCTCATATGACTGATGAACTGAGGAGGGCTGGTATGTGGAGGCATCCCACTCCAGAGGAATAGGATAGGTGGGAGAAGGGGGAGAGGGCGGGAGGGTGGGAGGGTAGGACCGGGAGAGGTGGAGGGAAGGGGCTCTAATGGAGATGTAACTTGAATTAATAAATAAACATTTAAATAAAAGAGAGAGACATCTTTACCAACTCCAAGGGAGAAACTTCAGTTTTGTATATAGTCTGAAAGATTTTGAGATTCTAGTCAGGGCTGAGTTCTAGAATAATTTAAATCAGAGAAATTATTGCTATGCCTAACTGAATTTCTTCATAGGCCAGCAGTCATATCCACTATTAGCATGAAAAAGCAATCAACAACAAGCTGGCAGGACAGATTGGATTTTTACCACTTCATATCATGGCATTCGTTATTGAATGACCATTGCTAACAACCCCACATTCCAGAAAGAGAAGTAAGTCTTTAGGTGATAAAAGTAAACAAATGCCTGGCAATAGTAACAGATACATATTACAGGAAGAACAGATAGCCACAAATACATGAAAAGTAATAAGTGCCACAAAAACATTATGAAGTAGGTTGCTATACAGTGTCAGACAAAGCAGAGCCTAGTTCTGACTTAGGTAGGAGGGAAGAAAACTCAAGGGGATGCTTAACTCAGAAGGAAAGGCTTTGGGGATGTAACTTTGAAAAGGCAGGGATACTCTGTATGAACAGGGATCACTCTCTTTTATTATTTTACTTACTATCAAGGCTGTCTTTCTGGCCCCGCCCCACTGTCTACACCAATCTGCTACACACACCTACTTAGAGTATTCAGTTCAGTACCTTTTAGTCTATTTCAAGCCCCCTGCTGACTTTGAACTGTCAGTTTCTCTGAGTCTCACACTCATCATAACTCTCCACTCTGTTTCCTGACACTTAAAATCAACTGTTGCAGCAATGACTCTTCGGTACATTAGTGTGACACAAGAAGGCACCCAGCATTCCCCTCTAACAGGAATTTAGTCTACACCACTCAAACGTTTTTGTAACTAAAAGTATGTTGATAATGAAAGAGTTCAGATTTTAAAAAAGAAATCACATCTGCCCCCTCAAATAAGAGAGAGAAGAAAGAAAAACTCTTGCTCCACTCCAGACATAGAAGCCTTTAAAAATGGAATAAGGATAAAAATATCCTTCTGCTGTTTGGGATACCCAAGTTAAGAATAACAGTTTAAGCATAGCATTGGTATAAAAATAGACACACAGACCACTGGAACAGACAAGAGAGCACAAGAATAAACCCAGAGTCTATATGCAACTAATTCTTGACAAAGGCAAGAAAATATACATTGGAAAAAAAGACCTCTTCAATAAATGATGCTGGGAAAATGAGATATTCACATGATTTTCACATGCATAAGATTGAAGCAACCCTAACCGTCTAGTTACAAAAATCAGATCAAATTGGTTAAAGAGCTAAATGCAAAATCTGAAACTGAGAAACTACTAGAAGAAAGATAGGGATATTGAGATAGCCAAAGATTTTGACATTTAAAACACTGATATAAGTCATTTAAATTTTTGTTTCAGGTGAGACTCCAAAAGCACAGGAAACAGAAGAAAAACTGATAGATTAGAATACATCAAACTGAAAGTTCTCTGCTCAGCTGAGAAACAATCAAGTGGTATAACAGGCAGTCAACAGAATAAGAGGAAATATTTGTCAATATTCATCTGACAAAAAATTAACACGCAGAATATATTTAAAAAAACAAGTAAGCCAAAATTTAAATGAGTAAATGGGGGCTGAAGATATCTTTCAGTGGGAAAATATGTGCATAGTCTATGCAAAGCCTTTCCTGGGTTCAGTCTCTAGCACCAAGGAAAGTGGATTACCTGAACAGACACTGATCAAAAGAAATAATAAAAATGACAATAAATACTCAAAATGCTCAATATCATAAGTTACCAGGGAAATGCAAATCAAAAATACAATTAGATAGCCAAGTATGGCAGTACATATCTATTATCCCAGCAACTCAAGGCTAGACTGGACTATAAAATGAGATACTGTAAAGAGAGACAGGGGGTTTGGAGGAGAGAGGGGTAGACATTTCCATTAAAATCAGGAAGAAGACAAGAATGTCTACTCATGCACTGCCTTCCTGTTCAACAAAGTATTTGAAGTCTCAGCTAGAGCAATAAGAAAATTAAAGAAGATAAAGGGGATGCGAATAGGAATGGAAGAAGTCAAAGTATCCATTTGCAAATGGTATTGTTCTATACATAAAATATGCTGAAGACTCCACTAGAAAACTCCTACAGCTTATAAACACATTCAGAAAAAGAGCAGTATACAAATGAATATGCAAAAAATCAGTAATTCCTATATACAAATGATAAACATATCAAGAAAGATAACAAGCAAATATTACCATTCAAAGTAAAAGACCTACAATGAAAACTGTAAGACACTAAAGATAGAATTGAAGAAAATACCAGAATTTGGAACTATCTCCCATGCCAAAGAATTGGTAGAATTACTATTGTGAAATGGCTATCTACCAAAAACAATCTAAGGATTCAATGAATCCCCACCAAAATTCCAATGCAGTTATTCAAAGAAATTGGAAATATATATAATCTTAAATTTCTTATTAAAACACAAAAAATCCAGGATAGCAAAAAGAAATAACAACCATAAAACAAAGCAAACAAAAACAACAACAAAACTTCCTAAAATAAGCAAAATCAACAAAAATATCCACTGTTGGAAGTATTACTATCCCAAATTTCAAATTATACTGCAGAACTATAATAATAAAAACAGCAGGACACTAGAATAAAATAGATTCATTGATAAATGGAATAGAATTGAAGACCCACATACAAATCTACATTTCTACATCCACCTGATTTTTTGACAAAGAGACCAACAACATATATTGTTTTAGTTAAAGTCTCTGGGGGTAGTTTATTAACTAGTGATTGATGTGCAAGGGCTGGCCCACTGTGGGCAGTATCCTCTTTAGGCGGTGATCTTGGAGTCTATAAGAAAGAAGGCCAAGCAGGGCATGGTTCATGTACAGAAACTTTTAATTTTCATGAGGTCCCATTTATTGTCCTTCTTAATGCCCTGCACTACTGGTTTCTTACTCAGAAAATCCTTTCCTGTGCCAATGATTTCAAGCATATTCCTTATTTGTCCTCAATTAGATTCAGGGTAACAGACCTCATGTTGAGGTTCTTTATCCATTTGGAGTTGAGTTTTATGCAGGGTGAGACATAAGAATTATTTCCTTGTACTACATATAGCTATCCAAATTGACCTGCACCATTTGTTGAAAACGCTGTCTTTTCTACCATATTGTCTTAGAGTTTCTGTTGCTGTGATGAAACAGCATGACCAAAAACAACTTGGGGAAGAATAGGTTTATTTCATCTAACAGCTTATAGTCCAATTTAGGGAAATGATGGCAGGAGCTGATGCAGAGGCCATGGGAGGAGTGCTGTTTACTGGCTTGCTGCCCATCAAGAAAACAAACAATCCAATTTAAAAATTAGGCATGGAACTAAATAGAGCATTATGAAAAGATATAATACAAAGAACTAAGAAGGTTTTTTGTTGTTGTTGCTTTTAATATTCAACACACTTACACATCAGGGAACAGCAAGTTAAAACTACTTTGAAATATCATTTTACCTCAAAATGGCCAAGATGAGCAAATTGTGACGAATGCTGGCCTGTGGATAAAGGGAAACACTTTTTAACTGCTGGTGGAAGTGCAAACTGTTACAGTATGGAGATCAGTACAAAGGTTCCTCAAAAATCTAAAAATGGATATACCACACTATCCAGCTATACTGTTCTTGGCCAGACCCTAAAAGACTAGTTATCCTACTCTAGAGATACCTGCTCATCCATATTAATTGCTGCTCTATTCACAAAAGCTAGGAAAAAGAAAGAGCCTAGATGTTCATCAGCTGATGAACAAATAAGGAATATGTTGTATATTTACACAATTAACTACTATTGGTGTATAGAGAAATGAAACTATGAGATATGCAGGTAAATGGATGAAACTGAAAATCAATTCCGAGTGAGGGAACCGTGACCCAGAATGACAAATGTCAATGACTCCCAATGACTCATTATTATACCCTTAGGTTAACACAACTCTCAACTCCTTATCAGGAAGCTTTTATTCACAGTAGATGGTGGTTAACACAGAGACCTACACCTGCCCACGGTTGAGACAATAAGAGACTGTGTAATGCTCAGCCCTAAATGGGGACATATATACCACACTATCTCCTCCTAAATCTAGGGGTCATTGTAGAAGAAGGGCCTGAAAAGAGGGTTAAAGCCAGAGGTATTGGATGACTACAGGAAAAATAGTGTCCTCTGAACACAGAAAGGCAACTGCACATGTGAACTCACAAAAGGTTTTGGCAGTATGCATAAGTCCTGTACAAGTCCAAGACAGTCCTGATCTTAACATAGAGAGGGGAGTTGGGCATGAAGTTCTACCACTGGCCAAGAAGCTATCAGCAATTGTTAGTCATTGGGAAAATGAGACCCAGTTTTCTGTAAGAATATAGCACCAATAAGTCAACTACACTCTGATGGAAGATCACACATAAAACAATAATTGGACAACATGAATAATTGTCCTTGATTTTTGTTTGTTTTAAGGATACAGAATTGGGTATGTGGGGAAGGGGGAAAATTGATCTAAGAAGGGTTGTGGGAATAATGAATACAATCAAAATACTTTGTATGAAATTATCAAAGAATTAACTAAATATTGTTTTCAAAACCTTCAATGTGGACAAGTGAGATGATGGCTCATTAGGCAAATATACTTGCCTTCAAGTGTCTGATGATGAGTTTGATCCCAAGGACACATATGATGGAAAGAGAGAAATGACACATACTCACCCTCCACCCACCCACACACAAATAAATAAATGTGATTTTTTAATGTCATCTTAACCCAGTTAGAATGAATGGCTATAAATACATATAAATAAATAATTAAACAAAGATGAGAAACATATGGAGGAAAAGTAACTCCCATACACTGTTGATATGACTGTAAACTAGTACACAGCACTGTAGTACTTTTTTAAAAAAAGTAAAAATAGATCTACCTTATAATTTAGCTATAATTATGGGTATATAGACAAAGTAAACCAACATATGCCAAAGAGATATTTATGTGCTCATGCTTCTTGAGGTACTATTAACAATAAATGAAGGGTCAGATGCTGCCCATCAATAGATTAATAGTTAAAGAAAATATGGCATAAATACTCACTCGAATTTCATTCAGCCACAAAAAAAGAAATCCTGCATTTGCAGCAATAAGAATGGAGTTTAAAGGCATTGTGTTAATCAAAATAAGGCAGACATACAAAAAAGACAAATGTCACATGTTTTC
>CAJQZJ010035177.1:227964-246420 GCA_907164525.1 Lophiomys imhausi | reverse complement strand
ATGTGTTCCTCCAATTGATCGCTGGAAATATTAACTGAAGGACAGCTATCAGAACACCAGGTTTTAGGTCCTAACACTGTGTGATGAAATCATAGGAAGTCCTTTAACAAACTTTATGATACACAAGTGTCTCACATAAATTACAACAAAAAGAACGCCAAAATACACCACAGGGCTATTGTGAAGATCAAACAACCCAGAAAAGGCATTTAGCAGCACCCCTGGTATCCAATAAATGCTTAGTAGTAATAACAATAATTCCTAATATTAGAGCATATTAAATGCATCTGGCTCTGCAGGAGAGCAGGGCAATTTCTTTCCCTATATCAGCTAATTAGAATCATATGGAAGAGTTAGTGCAACAAGCTCTTTCAGGTTGAAGAGGAGGAACTATATTCCCCTTTGAGATTAAGAGACACTATTCCCAAATGTGCTTCCCCCCTCCTTCTATAATGCTTCAGTTGAGGTTAAAGAAAATGGTACATAAACAAATTAATTACATTCCAAAGGAGATGACTACTCATAATTTAATGTAGGTGATGCTTAATAAATCCTCCTTTAATTGTGTAAAGAAAAAAGAGAACTTTGAATGGTTTAGAGACATCTCAGTGAAACTGCTTGCAATACTTTGTTCATGTATGACTTTAGACTAGATTTTGCTTTACTGTTTGCCTTCAGATGTGGAAAAAGACCAGCAACACAAAGCCAGGAAAATGTCGTTCCTTAGATGCATGTGTGCATCTTCCATCTCTGAAGAGGTAGATCAAAAGGAATGAGTTTGTTTAATTAACTATCCTAGACCGTTTTAGACGGTTGGTATCAAGAGGCCAGAGCTTCATATTTTAATTTCAAGTATCTCTAGGTATGATACCATTAGGAAGCGTTACCTTTAATTTTGTATCAATATACAAAGATCTATTCAATTGTGGTTAAATATACTCTTAATTATGTATCAATATACAAAGATCAATGCCTATGTAGCCCAATACAATCTTAATATTACGTCCATATACAAGGGTCAATACCATTGTGGCCAAATATAATCTTAATTTTGTATCAATATACAAAGATCAATACCGATGTAATCCAATACAATCTTATTTTTGCACAATAAACAATGGTCAATACCACTTTAGCCAAATAAACTAATTTTGTATCAATATACAAAGGTATAAGGGCATATTCAATAATCTGCCCATTCTTCTTGGACCTTCCTGTGCTATGTCTATATCTCATTTTTCTCAAGCCTATGCACTCCTACATAGGAGAGGAAGAAGGATTCAGAAAAGGAAAAGTAGGAAGTCCCTGGGGCTAACCTCCAAATCCCATTAAACAGGACCATTTATCAGCTTGTAATCTCTTCCCCTAAATATCAGAGTTTTCAGTTATCCTTCAAGTAACCAAAAAGAAGGGCGGACAATCACCTTCCCCACCCTCTGGGCATGGGACGTCGCTCTCTTAAAGTGACTTCCTGCTGATTTGGGTCGTAGTAGACCTGTTTGGGGCCCGAACCCAAATGGAAAAAATGGTTAAAAATGTTAGTACACTCCTTTTATGTTCAGTCCTTCTGTTCTCAGCTGTTTACATGACCTAAGGAGTTTGTAGGGAGAGGCTGATCTTGCAGGCTTCACTGAGGTTCCGGCCGGGGTATGGTGTAGAGCTGGACAGTCCCAGTGACATTGGATTGCCGTGGTTACAGGCCCCCGATGGAGACAGCTATTGAGGAAGTCTGCCAGGCAGAATCAACTGGGTCACTCGTCCTCCTTGGTGCCTGATTCTGCTCTCTGCTGAGGTTTCCGCTGTCCATCCGTCCCCGAGCTCCCCGAATGGACGCTTCGATTCTCCTGGAAAGATAAGAACAGAGCCCTGCCCCAATCCCAACCCTGGGACAATTACCCTCTTTTTTTTTTTGGGGGGGGGCTAGGTAGTACTTCTCCTGAAGCAAATTTGGCCTTCCGACAACATACAAAGCGTTATCTTTCAATCCGGGTTAAAGAAGAAATCATTCTGTCACCTTGGAGCTAAACCAGCTCCAGTGTATATATTTTGAGATCCCAAAGGACAATCTGCCTGCCTCGAGAAGGCCTTTTGTAAGTAGCCACCAAACCTAGGTCCCTCCAAATCCCATGTGTGTGTCTCTGAACTCTAATTATTGGGATCAGAGACCTGTGGTTCCCATCTGAAGGGATCAAAGATGTGTTCCACCACTCCTGGTTCGAAGTCTTTCTCTATTTAGAGTTTGCCCTGCATCAGGCTGACCCTGAGCTCCGGGATCTGCCCGTTTCTGTCTCCAGTGTGCTGGGAGCTGGGACCAAGGGTGTACTCTTCTTGAATGGTGGGACCAAGAGTATGCACCCTCACCACCCCGCTCCATATGACTCCAGGATACATAAGACCACCAAATCTATGGTGCTCCCCCCGTTTCTGCTGAAGTCAAAGGCATGGGCCAACACCACAATTCTCTTGTATTTTACCTTAGCTCCATGTCTTCTCGACACCTGGAGGTCTGCAAAACCAGGTCATGCAAACATGTCACTTTGTTAGCTACTATGACGGACTATCACAGATATTCTCTAAACTACCCAGTAATCAAGTTGCTAAGAGACAAGCAACATTTGCTTATCTAAATACAAGAGATGGATAGGGCATCTTCAAAAACCCCAAGAGATCTGCAGAATATGGCATTCAAAGATGTTATCTTAAATTAAGATTTTCTTTTTTTTGATATCGAGACATATCAGCTCCTGACAGCACCCCCTATTCTACTCCAAGTAGAAGATAAGCATTGAAGAATCTCCACTGTAAGATGGTTGAATTAGTGGCAAGCCTGTCTCTTGGCATGAAAAAACCCCTTGCACCAACTGCAGACAGACTGCTGTCCAAAAAGGACAAAACTTGGTAGCAGGGAAGTCGACAGCCTAACTCTGCCAAGACAGGGTAGGTAAGTCCTTCATAATCCCTGCTCTACAACAAATGTCTGTCAGAGAAACAGGACCCAAAGACTGAAGACTGATGCAGGAATGTATGGAGAGAAAATGGGAACTGTCCAGGCAGTCACTGGTATGTCATTTCTTAGTTTTGGAAGCTGCAGGCCCTACACTTCCTATATAAGCAGATATATTTATCCCTCTCAGGTCTCTGAGGTGGTTGAAGAATAGACAGCTAGAGTCTCATAGTTAAATTTTGAGTTGTTTAGGAATCAAGAGGGTGTTATAGATCTAAGAAGATACTCTTAAAAGTGTGTTGCAAGTTAGTATAAAAGTTGAGTCAGATATAGACCTTTAAACTCATGGAGATGGTTAAATAGTAGAATGCTAAAGTCAGGGGCTAAATATGTATAAACTGGACATTGGGAAGGTATACTGGGCCATTTAACTCTCATAAATGTGGCATATTTATATCTGTTGTTTTGTATAATATTTACTGTTGTGGGAGAAGGAGCCATCTGTTGGACTGAAAGGGGAAACTTCTGGGGGAAGAGTGTGGAAGGGCGGGATAGGAAGGGGGAATAGGGAGGGGTTTGTTACTGAGATGTAACTTGAATAAAAAAAAGTATTTAAAAAAATAAAAAAATAAAAGGAATGAGAGTCACTTGTATGTGAGCTAGGGCAGCTGTGCCATTGAATCAATGCCACTCTGACCCCACACTGAAACAAAAGAAGTGAACTCTGTTTCCAAAAACATAATGTTTAGCCCTTGATCCAAGCGGTTGGAACCAAATGTTATCCTCCTGAAAGGACACTGTGATAATTACGAGTATATTATTAAATGGCATTTGGAAAGACTGCCTGCGTGTGAGGGAGTTTTTTTAGTTTTTCTCATCTTAAGCCACCAGGACTGTGGTCATTTACTTGGGCTCTAAAGGGCAACACCTGACATTTGGTCTTTGATGGATTTAACAGGCCGCTTGTAAGCTTAAAGATTTTGCTTGGCTAAGTCAAGTTTGATCTCAGAGACTATTTGCAACTTTACACGCTTCTTACAGAAATGTCAGTGTTTTCTTTTGCTCTGAACTGTGCATAGCAGCTCAAGGTTCGTCTCTGAGTAGCTCTGAAAACTCTTAGCTTTAGGCACATGTTCTCAGCCTCCTACAGACAATCTGTATGAAGCATTCCTTTCAAAGGATACTGTAAGGCTTATGGATGACTGGGCAGCCTCAGCCTTTTAAGGGGGAGGATGCATTCGTTTGCCTTCACTCTCTTCCTGGTGGAAGAAAAACATATTTTGATGCTAAGCTAGAGAAACCCGTTTTCTATGGCTTCTGTGGAAATAACTATGTCATTCTGCATGGGAAGTTAAACCTCAGCTGGGCTTGCACCGCAGTTTGGCAGGCTTCTTGTGGACTCCCTGGGGAATCACTTAGAACAGTTGTTCTAACTCCAAACTGTTATCACTGTTCTCAAGTCCTTAGTCCAGCCCTAGCTGTCCTCCTTCTCACAGATAACCTCCCCACCTACCTCATCAGGGACTCTCTGGCCATGCAGAATCCCCTGTTTCTCTTCTTTCTTCAAAATGCACAATGCTTTTGCCTGTTTTCTACCTCCACCCTTCTGTCTCAAAGAAAGCCATGTTTCCTTGCCAAGGCTACCTCCTCTATTTGGATATGCTCCCCTCCACCCCTCCTCCTGAGAGAGATTGTTCCACCAGTTGTTTTTAGTCACTTTTTCTAGAGTCTATATTCAAGGTTCCTTGGCTTTGATCCAAATCATCACCAAATTTCTTACCTCCCTTGCACAAGCCAAATTTCTCCCGCCTCACTTGTTAGCATCAACTCACCTACTAACCCCTTGCAACCTAGCTTTTACCCTCCAGTCTATTACAGTCTATTGAAACTGCACCTACGGCAGTCGGCAACATTCTCGTAATTAACTTTGTCTCAGAACTCGTCTTTCTTGACCTCATTATAGCCTTACCTACTATTGACCACTTCGTCTCTTAAAATTCCCTGGATTCCATGTTATGGCCTTGGATTTTCCTCTTTCCTTGGTGACTGCTTTGAATCTGTCTTCCTGGCTGGTTCTTCCTCCTCTGTGCCTGAGCAGCATATACTGGCCACAGTTGCCTTTCACTACTCTCTCCCAGGGAACATACTCACCTTTTCTTTTGGGAACTTAACAAGATTTTGTCATCCTAAATTGAAACTGAAATTCGGGGGGAGTACTGTGGCTGATAATCTTATGTACTGAATGGTCTTCATATTAGATAGCCTCTTAACCCCTTTCAGTTAGTGACTTCTGTCCAGTCCATTCTACATAGAGTGACAATATAGCCTACTCATTCTACCTAGAATATTTGATCTTTTCTTTCTATTTTCTCCTGCAGTGCCAGGTAGACCTCAGTGCTCTGTGAATGTTAAATAAGTATGCCAACACGGAGCTATATGCCACGTGGTATATTTTGAGTGTGAAAGATAGCAATGCTGGTGTCAGAGTAACAGCCATAAAGCCAAGTTATCGTGGGTAAAGCGAGATAGAGATATATGTTGAAACTCTATAGCACTAAGTACTGTAAAAGAAAAAAATTTCAAAAAACAAAAAAAAAAACGCACTGTAAAGTTATCCAGCCTTCAAAAGAATTTTGTCTAATAGAGTAACAACACATCCACATAAATAAACAATATTAATAGAAAGGTGAGTTTCAAAGATTAGAAGAAATATATTTTCATCTTCCAGAGTAAGGAAATGCTTTACAAAGTGGTATTTAAACATCCCTTGAATACATGAAGTTGATGATGGAGTTGCTTGTCAACATAGTAACAGTGTAAGCAGGACCCCGTCCAAGTATCTTCTTTTTGTGTGCTGGAAAAGAGCTTCTCATCTAAGGGGACACTGTTCACATTCCTAGTATTTTCATTATTTGAAAAATTAATGTCAAAGAAATGGGGTAAAAGGCTGAAGATAGATGCTTTAATGGGAACTGTCCAGGCAGCCAGTTGTCTGTCATTTCTTAGTTTTGGAAGCTACTGGCCCTATACTTCCTGTATAATCAGGTATATTTATCCTTCTCAGGTCTCTGATGTGGTTGAAGACTAGATAGTTATGGTCTCATAGTTAAGTTTTAAGTTGTTTAGGAATCAAAAGGATGTTCTAGGTCTAAGGTGATGTCTTTAAATTGGTGATGCAAGTTAGGATGGAACCTGAGTTGAATATAGAACTTTAAACTCATGGAGATTGTTGCATAGTAGAATGTTAAAGTCAGTTGCCAAATATGTATGAACTGGACATTGGGAATGTATGCTAAGCCTTATAACTCATACTTGTGGCCTATTTATTCTTGTTTGTATTGTATTTGTTGTTATAAGAGAAAGAGCCATTATTTGGACTGAAAGGGGGAGCTGTTGGGGGGAAAAGATATACTTTAAACTTAAAAAAAAGAAGTGGGTGGGGAGGGTTGAGGGGGAAGAGGGTGGGAGGGTGGGACCAGAGGAAGGAGTAGGGAGGGGTTTGCGATTGAGCTGTAACTTGAAGAAATAAAAAATAAATTAAAACAATTAAAGAAAATTATCATGCTTTGTTGTTCTAAAGATGAGTGATACATATTTATTATAATTTTTCTAGTAGGGATTGGACAGACAGCTCAATGATTAAGAATACACCGCATTTGCCAAAAAGGACAAAACTTGGAAGCAGGTAAGTCAACAGCCTAGCTCTGCCAAGTCAGGGTAGGCAAGTTCTTCATAATTCCTGCTCTACAATCAATGTCTGTCAGAAAAACGGGGCCAAACTGCTGAAGATTGATGCTGTAATGTATGGAGAGAAAATGGGAACTGTCCAGGCAGCCACTGGTATGTCATTTCTTACTTTTGGAAGCTGCAGGCCCTGCACTTCCTATATAATCATATATATTTATCCCTCTCAGGTCTCTGAGGTGGTTGAAGAATAGATAGAGTCTCATAGTTAAATTTTGAGTTGTTTAGGAAACAAGAGGGTGTTCTGGATCTAAGAAGATGTTTTTAAAATTGTGAGGCAAGTTAGTATGAAAACTGAGTTAAATATAGAACTTTAAACTCATGGAGATGGTTAGATAGTAGAATGTTAAAATCAGGTGCCAAATATATAAGGACTGGACATTGGGGATGTATGCTAAGCCATATAACTCTTATAATTGTGGCCTTTTTATTTCTGTTGTTTTGTATTGTATTTATTGTTACAATACAATAAATTGTATTGTAAAGAACCAACCATTTGTTGGACTGAAAGGGAGAGCTGTTGGGGGGAAAAAGAAATACCTTAAACTGAAAAAAAAGGGTAGAGGATGGGGGGTTGAGGAGGAAGAGGGTGGAAGGGTGGGACTGGAGAGGGGAGTAGGGAGGGGATTGTGATTGGGATGTAACTTGAAGAAATAAAAAATAAATTATTTTTAAAAAAATAATTAGTACAGCTAATAAAAGATTTTTAAAAAAATAAGAATACACAGCATTCGGACCTGTGTTTAAATGCTCGGACTGTGTTCACAAAGTTAGGAATGGTTGGATCATTTGTATCTGTAACCCCAGCACTGGATCTAAGTAAGAAATAGTAGCACTGCAGCTGGCTAACTTCCAGCCTGGCTCTACGTTCAGTTAGACACCTCTCAATGAAATGAAATGAAAATCAATAAAGCAAGACACCCCAAATCTTCCTCAAGCAATACCTAGTACATGTACACAGGAATGTACACACACACACTATTCACACAACACAATTTTTAAAAGTTTTCTTGTAGATGGGAAGAGAATGACATCTTATAATAATCTGTACATTTAAACAATTTTCTGACAGGTGAAAAATGTTTTGAGGGAGAGACACCTTTTTTGTACATTGCACTAAGTATCCATATGGTTGATGATGATCCTAAACATGTGCAAAGGCATAAAAGAGAAATTCACAGGCATAAACAGAAATGAGAGAGCATATCAGCCTACATAAAGCAGAGTATATGAAAAGTACACTGAATAAAATTGGAAAAGTGGTTTCCTGAATGTCAATATATAAAAACCTAATTCTAGCCAGTTAAGCATAATTCAAAATGGTATCAAGATACGCCCATGGATACAATAGTAGCATAAATGTTGTGGGGGTAACCAAATGTTTTCTGATTGGATTTACGGCCACACCATGGAAGGAAACATATTTATGTAGTATAATCTTCCCCAAAACCCAGGATAAAGATCCTCACAGGTCCTGCAGGGTAAGCCTACTACTATTATTTTTGCTAAATGGAAATACTATCAAACTGCTCTCCAAATTCAAACCTCTCTGCCCTTTAGTTAGTACTGTTGTCAGACCACATGAGAAAAGGCTCGTTTCTGCAGTAGACAGTGGCAGAAATCCATAAATGATCAAGGTACAGAGAACAAGTGACTCTGGAATACTCAGGCCATAAATGAGACATCTATACCATACTCATCCCCAAGGTTCAGGGGCCATTGTGGAAAAAGAGGTGGAAATATTGTATGACCCAGAAGTTGGAGAGGACTAGAGAAAAATTATGTCTTCCAGACATGGTAGGACCACTGTACTCATGAATTCATAATCTCTGTGCTTGCCTGTACAAGACCTTCACAAGATCAAGACATTCAGCATTTCAACATAGAGTGATGATGGACTCATGAGCACCCATCCCTAGGTGAGGAGCTATTGACAGTTAATGGCATCTAGGGAGAGAATAGTCAGTTTTCTTTAAGAGTGTGGCCCTAAGAATCAAGAGAGTGTTCTGGATCTAAGAAGATGTTTTTAAAATTGTGATGCAAGTTAGTATGAAAACTGAGTTAGATATAGAACTTTAAACTCATGGAGATGGTTAGATAGTAGAATATTAAAGTCAGGTGCCAAATATATATTGACTGGACATTGGGAATGTATGCTAAGCCATATAACTCTCATAATTGTGGCCTATTTATTTCTGTTGTTTTGTATTGTATTTGTTATTATAAGAGAAAGAGCCATTTGTTGGACTGAAAGGGGGAGCTATTGGGGGGAAAAGATATACCTTAAACTTTAAAAAAAAAGGAAGGGGATGGGTGGGTTGAGGCGGAAGGTGGGAGGATGGGACTGGAGGGGGGATTAGGGAGGGGATTGCAATTGAGATGTAACTTGAAGAAATAAAAAATAAAGAAAAAAAAACAAAAACAAAACAACAACAACAAAATAGAGTGTGGCCCTAGTAGGTTGACCACCCTATGAGTATATGGGCAGCACAAGTTGGACTCTGTAGGTTATAAAAATAAAAGAAATAAAGTTGTGAGTGGGGGTGGAAGGGAGTGGATCTGGGAGAAGTGAGGGGTAACTATGATTAAAACACATTAAATGTATGTATGAAGTTCTCAAAGAATAAAAACCTGCTTTAAAGAGATATATATTTTTGGTTGTGAGCCTAGCCAGTAACGGCTGAGCCATCTCTCCAGCCCTAACATTAAGAATGTTATAAAATATTTCAAAAAGTAAGGACTGAAATTAGACAGACTAGTAAGAAGGCTGTTGGCTTTTTAGTATAGGGTAATATTTCCAAAAGGAGCTCTATGGAGCCATACCTATTTTGTCTGGATTTTATTTTACTGAACATCAGTGGAGTGAGTAAAATCAAAGAAAGTTACTTGTTTGAATTTAATCCTACTACCTTTCTGTATATAAGAATCTTCTACATCTCTTTGAGTGATATGCAGATGCTCCATATTCACAAGCCCAATCAAACTCATCATCTACTCCCTCAAACTATTCTCCATATAGTTTTCTATTCCTAGGCCAAGCCTGGTAGCACAGGCTCCTAATCACAGATACTCAGGAAATTTAGCGAAGAATACCACAAGGTCAAAGCCTACCTGAGGCTAGTAACTGAAACTTCCTTTCTACCAAGTTTATAACATGAACCAGGACAGAGTGAGTTTAGGTCTATATTCCTCAACACATCCAGTCTTGATCTGTATGATGCAAGTATTTAAAACAGATTTATTTTCATTTTCCAGTAGAACTCCTTATTTGTACATAGCAAGCACTCTGAAACATATCCAAAAGATTCAGCTGGGTTTTCAGTAACCCATACCAAAACGGATGAGAGCTATCTTTAAAACAGACTTTCTCTATTCTGGACTTTCTTGTATCTATATAAAGGAAAAATATGCAGGAAGAAGCAGGAAGAGAATAGGGAAGGAGAGGTTACATTCTGTTCAGGTTTGCCTTTAAAGTTTTCTATTTTGTTTTCAAAATATTTACTTTAAAAAATCTTAATGATCGAAATCAGTACTTACAGTTCTTCTAACCCCATTTAACTTTTCTGTGTCTCATCTGTTAAGTCCCTTCGCCAACATCACATACCAAATCAGTGACATAGTCATTATGAGGCCCCAAGTGATTGCTTCCCAGTTTCATATTTTAAGTAAGCCAAATGACAGAAAAGAGGGGAAAACTGGGTCAGAGAAACAAAGTTGTCCCAAAAAAGTCTCTGTTTCAAAACAAAGCCAATTACACAACATGATATTTCTCATCTTTAAACAGAAAAATAAGCAGAGGTCCTAGTATCTTTGTTTTCCATTGGAGCCACACAAGCACTATCATGAGAAGGCCAAAAGAATGAATCTATCATCATTTTCCATTCTTCTATCAGATGAAGATCCAATTCTTATCCCTTTTATAGAAGACTTGGGGAAATGAGCGAGATAGGAAAGCTGCTAATATAACAGAACTATAAAGTGTGCTTGCTTTGGTTTTTTGAGACAGGGTCTCCCTGGTTGTCCTGGAACTCATTGTGTAAACCAGGCTGGCCTCAAACTCACAAAGATCCACCTGCCTTCTTCCTCTCTAGTGTTTTCCATCAGACACTTCAGGAAACTTGTGTGTGTGTGTGTGTGTGTGTGTGTGTGTGTGTGTGTGAATGACACTCAATTTGTCTTACTGTTGTTAGGACTAACACATCATAAGAAGGAATACAGGTACAAGTGGCTTTCTTCAGGCAAAGCTGTTCAAAAGAAAGTTCCCAGTGCAACTGTGATTTTACTCATTGTATGCCTATCTCCCTTCCTCCTTCTATCTCTACCTTGCCCTTTCCTTCTCTCTCCTCTGTCCCTCAAATCTAAAGTATCACAGCAAACTTCCAAGATTTGCCCTACAAGTACATTTGTTTGTACATACTACGATTTGAAAGGCTTTGGGTGCTGTACAGTGAGGAATAAATGAGTACTCCTAAGAATTCCTTACCAAAGTGTTTCGTCTTCACCCAAATGCATGCAGCCAGCCCCTCTGAAGGACTGCATAGCAGTCTTGGCTGATATATATCATGAGCATATCATCACTTCATGTCAGGATATGAAGAATGTAGGAATGCTGATCATGAACCTACTACCCTGGTATTCTACCTTTTGGGAATTGTTCAGTGCACCTGGAAAAAGGAGAACCTTTATCTGCCCTTACAAGACTGTAACTGCCACTTAGAAACAGACCAACCCCAGTAACCAGTGAGCAAGACCTGAAATTGTGGCCTCCCACCCACAACTCAAGAGTTATGGAACAGAAGTGGAATCTGCCTCTTAACAGTGGTTCTCAATCTTCCTAATGCTGTGACCCTGTAATACATTTCTTCATGCTATGGCAACTCCCAACCATAAAATTATTCTCATTGCTACTTCATAACTGTAATTCTGCTACTCTTATGAATTATAATGCAAATGTATATGTTTTCCAATCGTCTTAGGCAATCACAGTAAAAGGGCCATTCTATCCTGAATGGGGTTATGACCCTCTGGTTGAGAACCAACTGCTGCCCTAACACATCACAGACTTTATCATGGTTTTCACTTACGTAGCCCAGGGAAGCCTCAGCCTTGTTTAGAGTGAGGGGTTGGACTCCTGTTTCTCTAAGGAGATGTTCAATATTATCTACCACATCACCCTCCTTGTGCTCAAATTAATGTTTGCTTGTTCTTCTCACCTAGGGTCTTGGTTGCATAATCCAATAACAATCAGTACCCATATTTGGTATTCCTTCAGTTCACATGATATATGGGATTACCTTTAAGATCAGAGGTTTGGGTCTCAACCATTTTTTAGTTTTGATTATTCTGTTTGTGTTCTTAAAACAGAAGTGACGTTATAATATTTAAAACAAAAATATCAAATGCTCACTGCAAAAACTAAAGAAAGAAAAGATCAATCAATCAAGAATAACATAAAAATGAGGAAAGCGATCCATTTCCGCAACCCAGATGGTGCCTTCTTCTGGTTTCCTTAAGAAACCTGAGGGACACCACTCTTCAATGTTGTGGCAGTCTCTATGACCCCTACAATTTTATTTAACCCAATAGTCAAAGGGGTCAGAATTTCACTCACGAGCAGAGTAAAACATCTGGACTTCTCTCACACTATATACTAGCTACAGGTGAATAACTGGGCACGTCACGCCAATTAGACCTATACCCATGCCAGACATCTGGAGCAGACATATGCTTTTGACATCTGACCCAGAGAACCTCCTTAATGCACAGAGAACAAGAGTATTCAGTATCAATGTTAGGCCTTTAAGAGGCTTTGGGGAATGTGTGTGTGTGCGTGTGTGTGTGTGTGTGTGTGTGTGTGTGTGTATGGACACACAAACACATTAGATATTCATATGTAAGCAACTAATTTTAGATTGTGTAATTTTTCAAAATTCTAATATTTATGATTTAAATATAAAATCTTCGGTTAAGTATTTTAAGTTTTCTAGAAGCAATTTTCCATTGTAGAATAAAGTTGAATCCATTTACAATTTTATTCTTTTGAAATTGGCACCACTTTTAGTATACCAAGAAGCTATCGATTTTAAGTTGCTTTTACTACTGTACCTCCATCTGCTCATCATTCAAAAATAAGCTTGGGAGGGGTGGAGGGAGGGGGCTGTGATGGAAATGTAACTTGAATTAATAAATAAACGTTTTTTTTTTTTTAAAAAGGAAAGCTTGGCCCTCTTGTGATTCTACAGTAAGGAAAGACCACCCCCCGGTGGTAATGTTTTGAAATTCACCAAGGGAAATACCAGTACTCTGTTAGACTCCTCTCTTCTTTTCCCTTCCTCCCTACAGCCACAAAATTTTTGGAAGAATCATTTTAAAAACTTGTCTAGTAAAGAATTTCTATGATTAAAAGAATATCCTCCAACAGGCTACAAATCCTCTTTCACGATATGCTCACAATGACAAAAAGATAAAGCTGGGCTATTATACAAAATCTCTGAATTTGGTTGTTGGACTTGGTACTTGATAAAAAGGGAATGATGGCTCATGCCTTTAATCTCAGCTTGGGCAGAGGCTGGAAGATCTCCCCGAGTTTAAGGCCAGCCTGCTCTACACAGTGTGTTCCAGGTCAGACAGGGAATCCCTGTCACAAAAACAAACAAACAAAAAAGGAAAGAAGGAAGGAAGGAAGGAGGGAGGGAGGAAAGGAGGAAGAAAGATAATACAGCAAATAACCAGAATATTTTTACTTGGTCCCTGACATCATAATAGCTAACACTTATTGAATATTTACTTATACAACAGTACATTCCATGTGAGGTATAGACACATATGGGCACATACTAATTTAATACATACCCTTTAAGTTATGTACTATTACCAATTACATTTTACAGATGAAAAAATGGTACCTAGAGGAAATAAATTGCTTATAACCACGCAGTTAACAAGTTTCATTCCAGTACTTCAAGCTAACTAGCTCATGCTCCACACCACTATACCCATCACATCTCTAAAGTTCAAATTTTATATGTTCTTTCTCAAAATAAACAATCCAAAGTGTCAGAATCTTGTCCATATACTTTCCCAACTAGCCATAGGCAATACTATATATATATTCCCCTGTGTCTTTTATGAATTTGCAATTCTGGTTTACCTCCCATGCTCTTCCCTACTCAGAAATTATTCTGTTTGTGAGTTTCAGTAGAAAATGTTGTATCTTAAAGTCCAAGGTTTGTGACTCTTCACCATCTAGTTTTGTTTTATTCTCCTTCAACATCCACAGGATCCCATCACCTTCCCACTCCAGCCATTTAAAACCATGGAGATGACCTTTTCCTAAATATTCTCCAATATTAATACAACACAATGGAATATTTTTCCAAAACACTGATTTCCAAAACATTTAGTCTCCAACTTCTCTCTCTCTCTCTCTCTCTCTCTCTCTCTCTCTCTCTCTCTCTCTCTCTCTCTCTCTCTGTGTGTGTGTGTGTGTGTGTGTGTGTGTGTGTGTGTGTGTGTGTGTGTGTGAAATGTGCTACCTTCAAACTAAGGTTGTCAGTGTGAAAACTATCCAGCTAAGGGATAAAAAGAAAATTGATCATTGTAACTCTAACAAAAATAGTAAAATCCATGAATGGGTAAACGAGGGTGTACTCTATATCCCAAAATTACCAGATGATATTTATCTCAGACTTTGAAAAGAAGAGAGTTAATAGGTCTCAGGATACCCTGGAAGCCATCTACCATGGTGTCATGCCTTTTGCATTTTTAAATTCCTTGCTAAGCTAGATGTAGCAGAAGTTCATCCTGCCCCATATGAGAACCTTAGATGAATTCCTCCTTCGCTTTTTATGTTTGTGATGCTTCGGCACCACCCAACCTGCAAACTGGCTAGACATCAACAATCCAGCAATTTTCTCAATGCCGTTCTCTCTCTTCTCTACCCAATGTCCTTCTGCTCCCCCATTCCCAACAATTCTACTGCAGTCTGCAACGCATTCCATAATACAAAATCACTACCTCTTCTTTCTTCCATTTCTTCTTTCTATGCTCACTCCATCTGCTACTGGTGACTAGAAGTTGGCTCTCTGTACCACAATTCATTATTGTACATAGTCATCTCAAGGCTCTTCTTTCTTGTGAAACCTGCATTCTAGGATAGCATGTAGTTAGAAAAGGCTATGTTATCATTCTTACAACTACCACTACCCTTCAGCGGTAGGCAGATTCTTTTTCTTTAAGGTAAAAGATAATACATGTTTCAGGCTTTGTGAAATAAGCTTAAACAAAGTAGGCACGCTTATGGTCCAATGCAACTGTACTGACAAACAGGCAAGAAAACCAGATTTTATCTATTGGTATTTTGCCAGTCTCCACTGTAAATTATTAATTAATATATATATTAATATACATACATACATATATATAGCATTAAGTTCAGAGGTAGATGGAATGAAGGATCCTAGGAGGAAATGGGAGGGGAGGAGTACAGAGAGGTAGATATGATAAAAATACATTGTAGACATGTATGAAATTTACATAGAATAAAATAAAATAATCCTTCTAGTTTTTGAAAATCTAAGTATATACCACATTTGACCTGTCCTTTTTCCTGTCATATAATCCATGATTCATTCATGTTTATTGGAAATTCCAATATTATGATGGTTAATATTGATGATCAACTAGAATCCCTTAGGAGACAAACCTGTGGGTGTGTCTGTGAGAGAGTTTCTAGATTAGGTTTCTAGATTAGGCTAAATGAGGCTGGGGATATCATCCTTAACTATGGATGGCACTGTTCCATAGTCTGGGGTTGCCAACAAAATCAAAAGGAGAGTGTGAAGTGAGTGTCAGCATTCATAGCTCCATTTTCTGAGTGTGGATACAAAGTGTTCAGCTGCCTCACCTGCTACCACATCTTCCCCTCTAAAGTAAACTGTATCCCCTCAGACTATGAACCCAAAAACACCCTTTCATTCTTTAAATTGTGATTTTTTCTGTATCTCATCAAAGCAACAATAAGTAACTAATACAAAATTAACTAATCATAGATCACAACCAATCTCCATTATTAACAGAATTCTGGATAATTGCCAAATCCATAAGAATTATAGATGTATAACCATGTCTCCACAGAATCTTGACATCTTCAATTCCAATGACTCACTTCAATCTACTGCTATAGGAGATAATACCTCTCTTGTAGGTTTCTTCACACACATATTCCACTATAGCTTCAACTTCTTTACTAAGGACTGTCCAACTTTTCTTTCGCAGTGAATCTGCTCTTTGATCTAGAAGCCTTTGTTTATTAACTAGCAGTTAGTTTCCACCAGGGACCTCACCATCTTATAATCAGTCCACACATCATACTCAATCATTCTTACTAGGACACTCAACTCCCTTTCTAGTTTTCTTTCTATTCCCTTAGCTATCAATATCACATCTTACTACAAAATCAAATCAGTTACCAGACTTCTGTGATCTTGCAGTCAAGTGGATAAACACAGGTGGAGAATGTTGTACTACTGTGTGAACTTGAGTTACTATAAGTTACTGACCTTTTGTTGATTTTGAAATAGTCTCATTATGTAGCCCATGATGTCCTAAAACCCACTAAATTGTCAAAACTGGCCTTGAACTCATGATGATCATCTTACATCTACCTCCCAAGTAGTGGCATTATAGGCATCTGCCCTATACTCAGACAATGGGGTTTCAACCTTAACTGGGGCTTCACTACCTGTAATCATTTTAATAGTCTTTGTTTAACTGCTTTATGCTTCTTAGGCAAGACAGCATAGTGCAATAAATAGGCTTAGAAAGCAGACAAATCTGGGTTTCAATTTGATCCCACTCATTTTTTAGCTGTGGTATCAAGAAATTATTTAACCTCCTTTATGTTACTTTACTCATGAGCAAAAAAAAAAATAGTATGTACATTATATGTTTAATATGATTGTATAGAAAGAACAACACATTCCATGACACTTATCTGAGGCTTAATAAATGGTAACTATTAACAACCACTCAGATTCAGCAGATCATTATACACTGTGTTTATTTTTTTCATTGACTTTAAATCTATTTTTTTAATAATTTATTATTTATTCCTTCAAGTTACATCTCAATCACAATCCCCTCCCTACTCCCCCCCCTCCAGTCCCATCTTCTTCCCCCTCAACCTCCCATCCTCTTCCCTTTTTTTAAGTTTAAGGTATATATTTTCCCCCCAACAGCTCACCCTTTCAGTCCAACAAACGGCTCTCTCTCTTATAACAATAAATACAATACAAACCAACAGAAATAAATAGGCGACAATTATGAGAGTTATAGGGTTTAACATATATTCCCAATGTCCAGTCCATATGTATTTGGCACCTGACTTTAACATTCTACTATCTAACCATCTCCATGAGTTTAAAGTTCTATATCTAACTTAGCTTTCATACTAACTTGCATCACAATTTTAAAAAACATCTTCTTAGATACAGAATACCCTCTTGATTTCTAAAGAACTCAAAATGTATCTATGAGACTCTAGCTATCTATTCTTCAACCACCTCAGAGACCTGAGAGGGATAAATATATCTGATTATATAGGAAGTTCAGGACCTGCAGCTTCCAAAACTAAAAAATGACATACCAGTGGCTGCCTGGACAGTTCCCATTTTCTCTCCATACATTACAGCATCAATCTTCAGCAGTTTGGCTCTGTTTCTCTGACAGACATTGATTGTAGAGCAGGGATTATGAAGGATTTACCTACCTTGTCTTGGCAGAGCTAGGCTGTCGACTTACCTGCTTCCAAGTTTTGTCCTTTTTGGACAGCATTCTGTCTACAGTTGAAGCAAGGGGTTTTCCTTGCCAAGATATAGGCTTGCCACTAATTCAACCATCTCACACTGGAGATTCTTCGATGCTCCTCTTCTACTTGGAGTAGAATAGGGGGTGCTGTCAGGAGCTGACATGTCTCTATATCAAAAAATCTTAAGTTAAGAAAACATCTTTGAATGCCATATTCTGCAGATCTCTTGAGGTTTTTGAAGACGCCCTATCTATCTCTTATATTTAGATAAGCAAATGTTGCTTGTCTCTTGCAACTTGATTTCTGATTAGCTTAGAAAATAACTGTGATAGACTGTCATAGTACCGAACAAAATGACAAGCTTGCATGACTATTAGTTTGCATTTCTTAATTATCCTAAACAGTTTATGACAGTTGGTAGCAAAAGGCCGAAACTTCACATTGCATTTTTAAGCATTACTAGGTACAATACCTTTAAAAAGTGTTACCCTTAATTTTGTATCAATATACAAAGATCAATACCAATGTGGCCAAATATAATCTTAATTTTGTATCAATATACTAAGATCAATACCTATGTAGCCCAATACAATCTTAATTTCCATCATTATACAAGGGTCAATACCATTGTGGCCAAATATAATCTTAATTTTGTATCAATATACAAAGATCAATACCAATGTCGTCCAATACAATCTTAATTTTGCATTAATATACAATGATCAATACCATTGTGGCCAAATATAATATTAATTTTGTATCAATATACAAAGGTATAAGGCCATATTCAATAATCTGTCCTTTTTCCTTGATCTTTCCTATATTATGTCTATGTCCCGTTTTTTCTCAAGTCTGTTCACTCCTGCATAGGAGAGTAACAGGCATACAGAAAAGAAAAAGAGAGAAGTCCCTGGGTCTAACCTCCAAAACCCATTTAACAAGACCATTTAACAGCTTGTAG
>CAJQZJ010035177.1:176498-213289 GCA_907164525.1 Lophiomys imhausi | reverse complement strand
TAGAGGGGATTGGAGTGGGGAGAGGGCTAGCCTCTGAGGACCTGGGAGCTGACAGGTCTCCTCAGAAAGGCAGGTAGAGCTGTGGTTGGGTCTGTGTTCTCTCACTGACCCAGTCGTTCTGGCTCCCCAGCTGGGCTTACTATGCAGGCAGGGAACTCCACCCACAACAGATGCCGGCCTCAGTGCGCCTGTTGCTGACTGCCTCAGATGCTTGGGTGCTAGGGTGAGTGACCCACCCGCCCCAGTATTTGTGGAGAACACACTGTCCCGGGCTTTGTTTGCAGGCAGTCTTGGCTCCTAATTGCTTTGCTGTGACTGGGTTAGGTCTCTGCCTCTCCGCTACAGTGCACACTGTGCCACCATGTTGGAAACTCCGGAAAAAAATAATCTCACTTACCTTTGCTCTTGTGGTGCGGCTCGAGTGCAGGCTGGATATCAGGCAGACAGGCGGGGCCGCTGGTCTGTGGCTGGAGCCGTGGGCTGGGTCCGCTCCTGGACTAGATCTCTCGAAAGATGTTTTCTTAACTTAAGATTTTTTTGATATAGAGACATGTCAGCTCCTGACAGCACCCCCTATTCTACTCCAAGTAGAAGATGAGCATTGAAGAATCTCCAGTGGGAGACGACTGAATTAGTAGCAAGCCTATCTCTTGGCAAGAAAAACCCCTTGCTTCAACTGTAGACAGACTGCTGTCCAAAAAGGACAAAACTTGGAAGCAGGTAAGTTGACAGCCTAGCTCTGCCAAGACAGGGTAGGCAAGTTCATCATAATTCCTGCTCTACAATCAATGTCTGTCAGAGAAATGGGGCCAAACTGTTGAAGATTGATGCTGTAATATATGGAGAGAAAATGGGAACTGTCCAGGCAGCCACTGGTATGTCATTTCTTAGTTTTGGAAGCTGCAGGCCCTGAACTTCCTATATAATCAGATATATTTATCCCTCTCAGGTCTCTGAGAGGGATATATGCCCCAGTTGCAAGGCTAATAACTTCAATATTTAATTCTAGAACAAATGGACATCTCCATGTACACAGAAGGAATCTAAACACAGCCCACATATTCCTCACAAAAAAAATTATTTTAAAGTGTATAATAGGCTTAACTATAAAACTCTTAGAAGATATAAGAGAAAGCCTAGATGACTCTGGATATGGCAATGACCTTTTAGGTATAAGACCAAAACCACAATTCTAAAAGAAACAACTAATTCTCTATGTTTCACTAAAATTTAAAAAAAAAAGCCACACTGCCAAAGATACTGTCAAAAGCATGCAAAGCTAATCCATAGATTTCTAGAAAAAAAAGTATGAAAGGCATGTGTGACAAAGAACTATTATTAAAGATTTACAAAGTACAGTTAAAGCTGAACAATGAGAATATAACCCACTTAAAAGTCATCAAAAGGAGACTAGAGAGATAGCTCATTGGTTAAATTACTTGCCATGCAAGACTGAGGATGTACAGAGTATACATCATGTTCCCACAGCAGGACAGGAGGAAGAGGCAGAGCAATCTCAGGAAACTCTCAAGCCAGCTATCCTAGCAAATGCAGCAGCAAACAAGAGTTTTCAAACAAAGTAGAAAACAGGGTTACCTGAGGCTGTCCTCTGACTTCCATGAATGTGTTCATGCCTGCAATCACACAATGTGAACATGTGGCGCACACACAAAGTTTTTTAAATTTTTTATGAGCAAAAGACATGGAAAGATATTTCACCAATTGTGACACCAAACAGCAAGTAAGCTTGTGAAAAGATTTTCAATGCCATTAAAGAATTGGAAATCAAAACACCAATGTGACATAAGCACACATCTTTTTAAAAACTTTTTAAGATTTATTTTATTTGTATGACTATTTTGCCTACATAAATGTACATGTACCATGTGCATGCTGGGTGAGGCATTGGATCCCTTAGAACTGCAGGTCTGGATTATTGGGAGCACCATGCCTAGTACGAATCTTTACAATGGCTGAAATCCAAATCTCTGAAAACCCCCAGTATAGATGAGAACATGAAGCAATGGAAACTCTCATTCTTTGCTAGTGTGAATACAAAATGGAACAGACACATGAGAAGGGAATTCATCAATTCCTTCCAAAATTAAACATACTCTTTATAATATGGTCCAGGAATCATACTCCTTGATACGTTATCCAAATTAACTGAAAATTTATATGCACAAATATATGAATGCAGCTGAATATAGTGGTGCACAATTATAGTTTCAGCACTGTGACTTCTGAAGGCACCTGCACTCATATGAACAAAGCACTACCTACATACTATGAATATTATTATATTAATTATACATATATACCAATACATATAAGTAGTATGTATTGGTGTAAGCATGCAAAAATGGCTAGGAAGTATATACTCAACTTTTTAAATTATTATTTTATTTTATGAGTATGGGTATTTTGTCTACATGCATGTCTGTGTACCATGTGGGTATCTGGTGTCTGTGGAGGCTAGAGGAGGGTGCTGGATCTCCTGTAACAGGATGATAGATTTATGGTTGATTGGAACCACTATGTCAGTGCTAAGAATTGAACCTGCATCCTCTGGAGGAGCAGCCAGTACTCTTCACCACAGAGTCATCTCTCCAGCCCATATCTTAATTTTTATTAGTGATTACCCCTGGAGCATAGGATTACTGCAAAATATATTGTTACTTATTTTGTTTTATTTTACAATGGCTATGCATTACTCTACTAAGCAGTAAATATAATAAAGTTTTGAAAGAGAGAAAAATGAAAAAGAACTCAGGAATGTCTTTAGTTTTCATTAGCAAAACTAGAAAAATCAAAGTAGTCCTGGTTAAAATAAAATAACATACTTGAAAATGCCATTTTAAGCAAGTTTTTTTCTAAATTTAGTGCTGTATGTCAAAATTCTGGAAGTAGCTATTAACAACTCAATACAAAGTGTAGATATGGGTCTATTTTATTATATTCTTGATAAACTCTTACATTATTGCAATGGGGAAAAATGAAAGAATGAAAGTCTATGGTATAATTTTGAATAATATGATGTTAGCTGTTCTTGAAGATTAGGTCATCTTACCCAGTAATTAGATAATGCTGGCTTTGTTGGTTTGAAGTAGAAGGCTAATTTACAGTGACAACAAAACTGTTAGGTTGCTGGCACAGAACAGTAAAAGAAGAAGCAGGATCCACCAATAGCCCAGAACAGTCCTCTTTCCTGCTTCATTTATTGTACTGAACTACAAATGTATTTACACTTAATAGAATTATTGTATATTCACAAATATAAATACCATAACCTATCTCATGAATAAATGTACAATAACAAACATGTAAATCCAAAACAGAAATCACAGTTCCAAGATATGTTCCTTTTTGTAAGTGTGTTTATTTTGAAAATAAATATATTGTACATAACAGAGATATAGGATAATTACATTCTTTCAATATTCTATGGCAATGATGATATCATTGAAGACAGGTTTTACAAAATGTATCCAGGAGTGGGCTCACTATTTTTAATAGAAAAATGCCATAACCATAATTAATAATCCTATGACAGTGACAGAAATTAATCATATGCTAGTCATTAATAAAGACAACAAAGGAAAGAGGAATAGAATATATCAAACTTTCCAATGTCGTGTGTGTGTGTGTGTGTGTGTGTGTGTGTGTGTGTGTGTGTTTTCAACATGACCAGTGGATTTCTAATTACGTTTTTAATAGCTTAATGGTTGTCATGGCATGTTGGCACACATCTATGATCCCAGTACCAAGTATGCTGAGGCACAAGGATCACAAGTCCTAGCAAGGCTTTATCCCAAAGGAACAAAGAAAACACCAAACGAAAAATCAAAATATACTAAAATAATAGTGATCAATTTTATCGACCAAAAATACTATTGGTCAAAGTCTGAGAGATCACTTTGGATCAGTAATTCTCAAAACTGAATATAAAAAAATGAAACTCTATCAATTACAGGACAGAACTGGGGCTACTATGGACTTCAGGAGAACTTTATTTATCTGCAAGAAAAGTAGTGTTCCCCAATATTCCATTCTCCCCTTGTAGCAACTACTACCAAGCTTTTAAATGTCATGAAATTTGGTAATTTGGTAACATTTCATTATGTCAATCCTAACAAAGCAATACAGGTGGTAAATTGATAAGAGATGTTGGGAAAACCACTAAAGATATAAACGTTTTAAGTTATTTTCAAAAATATATGCTGCTTCAGTACCTGTGAGCTTATATGAACCTTGCTCAGCTGACTCAGAGATCCTTGTCCTCCTCGCATCCTCTAACCCCTCTGGCTCTTACATTCTTTCTGCCTCCTCTTCTGCAGGATTCCCTGAGCTCTGAGGGAAGGGATTAGATACAAATGCTGAGTTTTGGGCTGAGTGTTCCAAGATATCACTCTTTTCATAACGTCTGGCTGTGGGTCTCTGTATTTGTTCACATCTGCTAGAGGAGGAAGCTTCTCTGATGATGACGGAACAAGGCACTGTTCTGTGAGTATAGCAGAATATCATTAGGAGTCATTTTACTGCTATGCTGTTTTTTGTTTGTTTGTTCAAAACAGAAGTATTTGGTTTCACCCTGGAACCCTTAGCTATCCTGAGATATTTTTGTGTTTCCATGTGAAGTTGAGAATTGTCCTTTCAAGATCTGTAAAGAATTATGTTGGAATTTTGATGGGGATTGTGCTGAAACTGTAGATTGATTTTGGTAGGATGGCCATTTTTACTATGAGACCCATGAGACCTATCTTCTGATACCATCTTTAAAATATTTCTTCAAAGACTTGAAGTTGTTACATGCAAATCTTTCACCTGCTTGGGCTAGAGATACCCTAAGATGTCTTATATTATTCGAGGCTATTGCGAAAAGTGTTGTTTCCCTGATTTCTTTCTCAGTATGTTTGGGTTTTGAATATAGGAAAGCTACTGATTTTTATGAGTTAATTTTGTAACCATCTACTTTGCTCAAAGTGTTTATCAGCTATAGAACTTTCTCAGCTGATTTTTAGGGTCACTTATGTTTAGTATCATATCATCTTCAAACAGTGACACTTTGACTTCTTCCTTTCCAATTTGATCTCCTTCAGTTGTCTTACTGCTCTAATTAAAACTTAACATTAGTGAATAGATATGGAGAGAGACAATGGTCTTGCCTTGTCCTAGGTTTTAGTGGAATTGCTTTGAGTTTCTCTCCATTTAACTTAATGTTGGCTATGGAATTCCTATAAACTGCCTTTATTATGTTGAGGTCTGTATCCCTAATCTGCCCAGGACTTTTATCATGAAGGGGAGTTGGGACTTGTCAAGGGCCTTTTCTGCTTCTACTGAGATATCATATGGTTTTTTTGTTTGTTTGGTTGGTTGGTTGGGTTTTTTGTTGTTGCTGTTGTTTTTTGTTTTGTTTTGTCTTTCAGTTTGTTAACATGATAGACTACATTTGCCCATTTGCATATGTTGAACCATTCCTGCAAGTCTGGGATGAAGCCTACTTTGCCATGGTGGATGAACTTTTTGATGTGTTCTTGGATTCAGTTTGCAAGTATTTTATTGAGTATTTTTGCATCTAAGTTCATAAGGGAGATTGGTCTGTACTTCTCTTCCTTTGTTGAGTCTTAATGTGGTCTGGGTATCAGGGTAACTGTGGCCTCTGAATTGAGCTATGTTCCTTCTTTTTATATTTTATGGAATAGTTTGAGGAATATTGGTGTGGACACTTCTTTGGAAGTCTGGTAGAACTCTGCACTAAAACAGTCTGCTCCTGAGCATATTTTGGCTGGGAGACTTTTAATGAGTGCTTCTGTTGTCCTGGGAAATATAAATCTAGTTTGTCTGATCTTGATTTAACTTTGGTAAGTGGTACCTGTCAAGAAAATTATCCATTTCTTTTAAATTTTAGATTTAGTTTGAGTAAGAGTTTGTCTATCTTGTTGATTTTTCTCAAAGAACCAACTCTTTGTTTCATTTATTCTTTGAATTGTTCTCTTTGTTTCTATATTATTGATTACAGCCTCATGTTTGATTATTTCTTCCTGTCTTATTCTCTTGGATGTGGTTTCTTCTTTTTATTCTAGACCTTTCATGTGTGCTTTCAAGTTACTAGTATGAGATCTCTCCAATTTTTTTTTTTATGTAGGCACTTAGTGTTATAAACTTGTCTCATAGAACTACCTTAATTTTGTCCCATATGTTTGGGTGTGTCATATATTTATTTTCATTTAATTCTAGAAAGTATTTAATTTTTTTTTAATTTCTGCCTTCACCCATTTTTCATTCAGTATTGAGTATTTCCATGTCTATGAGTTT
Source organism: Lophiomys imhausi (assembly GCA_907164525.1). Taxonomy (NCBI): domain Eukaryota; kingdom Metazoa; phylum Chordata; class Mammalia; order Rodentia; family Muridae; genus Lophiomys; species Lophiomys imhausi. Next base: position 206,974 of record CAJQZJ010035177.1, on the reverse strand, counting down.
GTAAGTTTTCTATTGTTTGTGCTGTTATTGATAGCTAGCTTCAATCTGTGATGGTCAGATAGTGTGCAGGGTGTTAATTTGAATTTTTTGGTATCTGTTGAGACTTTTTTTATGTTCAAGTTTGTGGTTAATTTTTAGAGAAAGGCCCATGATGTGCTGAGAAGATGTGTTCTTTTGTGTCTGGGTGAAATGTTCTGTAAGTATCTGTTTGGTCAATTTGGTTTATAATGTCAGTTAGCTCTAGCATTTCTCTGTTTAGTTTGTTTGGATGACTTGTCTATTGGTGGGAGCAGGGTATTGAAGTATCTCACTCTCAGTACATGAGAATCAATATGTGGTTAAAGCTGTGGTAGTGTTTCTTTTATGAACTTAATGTCTTCTTGTTTTGAATAGATGTTAAAAATTGCAATGTTCTCTTGTTGGATTTTTCCTTTGATGAGTGTATAGTATCCTTCTCTATCCTGATTAGTTTTGATTTGAAGTCCATTTTGTCAGATACTAAAATGGCTACACCAGCCTGCTTCTTATATCCAATTGCTTAGAATATCTTTTTCCATCCTTTTACCCGGAGGTGATGTCTGTCCCTGATGTCAAGGTGTATTTCTTGTTATTCAGCAGAAGGATGACTCCTGTTTTCACATCTGAGTCTTTTTATTGAGGAAATGAGACCATTAATTTTGAGAGATATCAATGAGCAGTGTTTGTTGATTCCTGCTATTTTGTGGTGGTAGTGTATATTCTATCTTTTGATTTTCTGCTCTGGGATTATTTATTCCTTATTTTTTGGGAGTAATTAAGCTCTTTAGGCTGGAGTTTTTCTTCTAACACTTTCTGTAGGGCTGGATTTGTAGGTAGATGTTGCTTAAATTTGGCTTTACCATAGAATGTCTTATTTTTTCATCTATTATGATTGAAAGTTTTATTGGGAATAGTAGCCTAAGATGGTATCTGTGGTCTCTTAGAGGCTATAGCACTTCCATCCAGAACCTCCAGAATTTCTGAGTCTCCATTGAGAAGTCAGGTGTAATTCTAGTAAGTATGCCTTTATATGTTACCTCTTTCCCTTGCAGCTTTTAATATTCTGTTGTTGTTGTTGTTGTTGTTGTTGTTTACATTTAGTATTCTGATTATTATGTGCTGAGGGAACTTTCTTTTCTGGTCCAGTCTATGTGGTGTTCTGTATGTTTCTTGTACATTAATAGGCATTTCCTTCTTTAGGTTAGGGGGATTTCCTCTATGGTTTTGTTGAAGATATGTTCTGTGCCTTTCACCTGGGTTTCTTCTTCATCTACTCCTATTCTTGTTAGATTTGGTCTTTTCAGGATGTTCCAAATTTCCTGGGTGTTTTGTGCCAGGAGGGTTTTTTGGTTTTTTTTATTATTATTTAACATTTCCTTTGACTAGGGTATCCATTTCTTCTACGGGTCCTCAATGTCTGAGATTCTGTCTCTTGTATTCTGTTGGTGAGGTTTGCCTCTGAATTTCCTGTTCTAGTTCCTAGGCTCTTCATTTCCAGATTCCCATCAGTTTGGGTTTGCTTTATTGATTCTATTTCCATGTTCAGGTCTTGAACCGTTTTATTTATTTCCTTCCACTGCGTCTTCATAGATTTCTTTAAGGGATTCATTCATTTCCACTTTAAGGACATCTCTCATATTCCTAAAAGCTATTTAAGGTCTTTTGTGCTTCAGCTAGGTTGGAATACTCAGGACCTGCTTTGGTAGGGTTGCTGGGCTCTAGTGGAGACATATTATCCTGGCTGTTATTGATTGTGTTTTTACACTGGCATCTAGGCATCTGGGTTTGGGAAGATTGTAACTCTAGGTGCCGATATCTGATCTTGTCTTTGTTGAGTGGATATTTTGTTCCTTGGTTTCTGTTGCCCTCTCTGGTTCTTAGGAGAGTGTGGTGGTTGTGTGTTGCCTTGTAGGAAATTCTTCTGAGATCCTAATAGGTGTGGACACATGGAGTTCCAGGCAAAATGTGTTTAGGTATTGGGAGCTGGCAGGTAGGTATGGGGATGGGCTGTGGGGGTGCTTATGGGGTCCAGAGGAGAGAGAAAATTAAGGGGTTTCACTGGGATCTGCTTCCCTGGGAATGAAGTCAGAGAATGAGGTGAGGCCACAGCAGAAGGTCTGCTGCAAAGCTAAAGATGAGACTGGGCGATTGGACCTGGAGGACTAGAGGAAGAGTTGAAAGTCTGCAGTTATCCTATCTGCTTCCCTGGCTGAAGTGGGTTGGGGTTGGGGGCTTGGATAAAACAATGAGTTGGGGGAAGGAATCTAGCTGGGAAAGATCTATACAATTCAGTGGACAAATATGCAGGTGAGAAGGGAAGTCACAGCAAGTGCTCTGTCACAGAGCTGGAGATGAGAAGGGGGCAGGAGCATTGATTTGGGAGGGAATGAAAGAAAGGTGAAGATCTGCAGTTAACCTACCAGCTTCCCTAGCTGGAGTTTCCTGGAGGCTCCCAGGAAATGGTTTCTGGGGTTGGGGGCTGGGATAAAGCAATGAGTTTGGAGGAAGGAAATTTGGAGGTGAAAATCTGTGTGATTCACCTGAGAAGGGGGAAGTGGAAGAAAGGAAGCCACAGCAGGTAGTCTGCTATAGAACTAGGGATTAGACTAGGGGACTGGATTTGGAGGAGCAGAGGGAAAGGTGAAAATCTGCAGTTAGCCTATCTGTTTCCCTGATTGGCTCTTACTTAAAAAGAAAAAAGAATTGTTGAAAGTTTGAGTTTAATACATAGAAAGGTCTGGGGACAGTGCAATGCCTCCATCAGTGATGTTATAACGACTGGTCAATTGGTATGTTTGTTTACTTCTTAAATAAAATTGTGTATATGAAATCTGCAAAAGTTTGTATTGCACTTGTGGTGCATTCGTGTGTGTGTGTGTGTGTGTGTGTGTGTGTGTGTGTGTGCACGCATGGCACACAAATGAAGGTCAAAAACTACTTTGGGGAATTGGATCTCTCTTCTCATCATGTGGGTCCCAAGCACTGAACTAGTGATTGAATTTAGGTTGTCACGTTTGACAGCAAATGTCTTTACCCTCTAACCTATTTCTCTGACCAAACTGTATATTTTAAATGGGTCAATAATATTGTATATGATGTACATCTCAATATAGCTGTTTTTAAAACTCAATTTCTAGGCTAGAGATAGATCAGGGATGTACTGCTCTTCAAGTAGACTGAAATTCTGCTCCTAGCACTTTATGGGCAGCTCACAATCATCAATCTCTCTAGTTATAGGGATCCAACACCTTCTGCTCTACTCTGTGGGCACCTAAACTCACATGTGCATAAACTAGCATGCATATACATATAATTAAGAAAAAAAATAAATTTTAAAAGCATTGGAGTTTTGCCTGCATGTATGTCTGTGTGAGGGTGTCACATTCCCTGGAACTGCAGTTGCAGACAGTTGTGAGCTGCCTTGTGAGTGCTTGGGAATTGAACCTGGGTCCTCTGGAAGAGCAGCCAGTGCTCTTAACCACTGAACCACCTTTCCAAACCCAATAAAAATATTTTTAAAACCTTGTCTTTAAGAGTAGTGAAAAGCATGAGTGCTTAAGAAAGAGCAGTGAAAGCCTGCATGGATTGGGTAATATAATTCCCTACACTATTTGGAACTCCAAAATTAATCCAAGAAGGGATGAAAAATAAAAGAACAATTGCTAACATTTGGAAAGCTGAGAAAAGATTGTAAGTTTCAAGTAAGACCCTGTCTCCAAATAATTACCATAAATGATACTGAAAAATACTACCAGAGCATAAAATGCCTGAGACTTATACTAAATGAGACTCAGATAAATTAAATATTAAAATATTGAATATATATCACTTCTTCAGCTATTCCATAATACAGACAAAATCCAAGTTATTATCTTCATCTATAGATTCAGGCTCATTTATTAATATCAATGCAAAACTCCTTAACTATCAACAAATAGAATTTGAAATCCCATATAAAGAATAATATATCATTAACTAAGCAGTTTGAAAGGAAAATTTATTTTAATGTTAGGAAACCATTACTATAATCCACTATATTAATAGAGCAAGCTAGAAAAAATATACTACCTACCGTCTTCACAGATGCTAAGAAGGTAATTGAAAAAATTGAAGAGCTAAACCAGGCACATTGACTCACTCACACTAGTAATTCCAGCACTCAGTAGGTAGAGGAAACAAACTCAAGGCCATTCTCGGGTACATAGTGAGTTCAGGGTCAGATGGAGCTACAAAATCCTATCTAAAAAAACCCAAAGTTTGCTGGATGTTGGGGCACACAACTTTGATCTCAGCATTTGGGGGGCAGAGGCAGTTGGATCTCTATGAGTACACAGTGAGTTCCAGGCTAGCTAAGGTTACAAAATGCAGAGTGCTTGCCTACCAATTGTAAGACCCTGGGTTCAATGCTCATCATCAAAAAAAAAAGTTAAACAATAGTTTCTAATCTCTAGTTTAAACAGTAAACTGAAAAGAGATATGGTATTTCCTATGAATATGATATTTAAGAATTTGATATTGGTGCACAAGGGACAGATAGAAATAGCCTAAAGATAAAATACAGATCAGAAACACAGTCAAATATGTAAGGGACGTTTCCATTGGAACAGCACATTTCACATCAGTGAGAGAGGAGAGGCTGCATTCAGAAAATGTTTTAATGACAACTGCTAGAACTCCAGATGGCCATCTACCAGATTACTTGCCTCCAAAGAAATTCCATATGGGATTAAAGAAATTTTTTTAATAATTTATTTTTTATTTCTTCAAGTTACATCTCAATCACAATCCCCTCCCTACTCCCCCCTCCAGTCCCACCCTTCCACCCTCCTCCCCCTCAACCCCCCCATCCTCTTCCCTTCTTTTTTTTGTTTAAGGTATTTCTTTTTTCCCCCCAACAGCTCTCCCTTTCAGTCCAAAAAATGGTTCTTTTTCTTATAACTATAAATACAATACAAAACAACAGAAATAAATGGGATTAAAGAATTTTTAAGAAACTAAAATATAATTAGAACCACCAGGCACTGTGGTGCATGCCTTTAATCCCAGCACTTGGGAAGCAGAGGCAGGTGGATCTCTGTGAGTTAAAGGTCAGTCTGATCTACAAAGTGAGTCTAGGACAGCCAGGCTCTGTTACACAGCAACTAATATAAACAGATGCAGAGACCTACAGCAAAAAATAGGTGGAGCTCAGAGAGTCATGTGGAAGAGTGGGAAAAAGGATTGAGGGAGCCAGAGCGGTCAAGGACACCACAAGAAGACCTGCAGAATCAACTAACCTGGGCCCATGGTGGCTCACAAAGACTGAACCACCAACCAAAAGGCATTCACAGACTGCATCAAGGCCCCCTACACATATGTAACAGATATGCAGCTTGTTCTTCATATAGGTCCCTAACAATTGGACTGGGGGTTGTCTCTGACTCTGTTGCCTGCCTTTGGATCCCTTTCACATAGGTATGCTGCCTTGTCTTGTCCTCAGTGGGAAAATATGCACCTAATCCTGCTGGGACTTGATGAACTAGAGTATGTTGGTACCCATTGAAGGAGTGGGGACAATGGGCGGAGGAGCATGAGGGTGGGACAGGGAAGAGGAGGGAGGTTGCGACCACGATGTAAAATGAATAAAATTAATTAATTATATAAAATACAACTAAAAATATAAATATATATAATGAGAAAAGACAGATAAGTTTATGACCCTGGGATAAGGAAAGTCCATTTAAATGTGAGACAAAGTCACATGAAATTTTTATATATTTGTCTACATTAAAATTAAAATCTTCTGCAGGGAACTCTTTGTCTTAAAATAATTTCAGATGTATCAAAGATTTAAATATGTTCAAATCATTAAGGATATGATTACAGGGCTGGAGCAATGACTCAGCAGTTACGAGCACTGGCTGCTTTTCCAGGGGACCTGGGTTCAAATCCCACCACTCTCATAACAGGTTACAACTGTCTGTAACTTCAGTTCCAGGGCATCCAAAACCCTCATACAGACATACATACAGTCAAAACACCAATGGACATAAAAAATAAATAAATTTAAAAAAGAATATAATTACAAAAAAATTAGTGAGAGAGTCCTTCCCAAACAGGACACAAAATCCAGGACTGATAAAGAAATATTTTCATATCGTGATGAATAAAAACTTAAATAGACACTCAGGAGGCAGAGGCAGGTGGATCAATGTGAGTTCAAGGCCAATCTGATCTACAAAGCAAGTTCAATATAGCCAGGACTACACACATAAACTCTGTCTCCAAAAACCAGAAGAAGAAGAAAAGAAGAAGAAGAAGAGGAGGAGGAGGAGGAGGAGGAGGAGGAGGAGGAGGAGGAAGAGAAAAACTTAAATGGTTTGAGTAACCAAAAAATATATATATTTCTAAGGAAGGAAACCAAACTGGGATCTATGGTTGAAAAAGGGTTGTATTTCATTGGATACATTTTTGGTTCTGTTTAGGTTTATTCAGTGTGTCCATAGTTTGTCTTTTTTTTAACTACTACTTTATTTATTTAATAAACACATAGAATTTATTGTGTGAAAAGCACTAAGAATTTTATTTTCTTCTATATGCTACTTGGAAGTAAGCACTATTGTCTGCTTCACATGTGACAAAAGCAAGGCACAGGAAATCATGAGTGTGATTTGGCCTTAGTAGAACACTTCTTCCATTAGTTATAGTCTCACAGTTAAATTTTAACCTGTTTAGGAATTAAAAGGATGCTCTAGGTCTAAGATGTTTTAAAAGTTGGTAATGCAAGTTAGGATGGAAACTTAGTTAGGTATAGAACTTTAAACTCATCAAGATAGATACATATTATTTTCAGTTGCCAAATATGTATGGACTGGACATTGGGAATGTATGTTATTCTGCATAATTTTCATAATTGTGACCTAATTGTTCTTACTGTTTTGTATTGTTTTTATTGTTTTAAGAAAAAGAGCCTTTTATTGGATCATTTTAAAGGGGGATGCTGTTGGGGGGGAAGATACACCTTAATTTTTTTTTAAAAAGCAGATAGGAGGGTGAGGGGGAAGAGAATAGGAGGGTGGGACAGGGAGGAGAAGGGAGGGGACTATGATTGAGACTTGACATATAACTTGAAGAAATAAATAAATGTTGGGGGAAAAAAGAAAAAAAAAGTATATTTGACAACTGTGCCAAAAAGTAAAGACAAATCCAGCCCAGGCATGATTCATTGTTATATATTCATTATTTTAAAATTTCTCTGATTTTAAAAGAAATAAAAGCTAATACATTTTCAAGCCAAGTGTGGTGGAACATGTTTATTATCTCAACTATACGGGATGCTGAGGTGGGAGGATAATAAGTCTGCTACCATCTTGGAAACATAGCAAGATTTTTATCAAACAAATAAATCCATTCATTCATTAATAAAACAACTCCATGAGCTTTTTTTCCCCTGACACTGAGTGCTGTTGTTATGTAGCTCTGGCTGGGACTCAGTATTTTTTCTGCTTGGCCTCCTAGCTCAAAAGACCTGGAATTATAGGCATGCACTACCACATGAGGCTTCGGGGTTAAATTATTTGTGGGTTCTTTAGAGTATACAACAGTCCCTAAGTACCTTGTTTACCATGTCGAATGGTAATGCCAGTCCTGTAGACTTGGAGATGTTCATGAAAGGCCACAGAACAAGTCAAGTGGTAAAGCTGAGATTTGAACCAAAGCAATATGGTTCCTTAATCTATTCTTTTAACATATATACCAGACAAAGTCATAGAAGGGAAGTAGTGCTATATTTCAGAAAATAGGTTAATATAGGCTTAAGAAGCCTATCCCAGCTCTGGAAGAATCCACACACAAAATTTTTTTAAGCTGGATGTAAATGTTAATGGCAGATCCCTGTGATTCCAACTTTCAGGAGGCAGAGAGAGTAGGATCACCATGAGTCCAAAGGACAACTTGGTCTACACGGTGAGTTCTAGGCCAGCCAAAGCTCCCTACCAAGACCCACTCTGTGTCACAATAAAACAAAAGAAAAAAAATGTCTGGAGAAGGGGATTGAGTAAAAGGCTTGGTGGTCTGGGTAACTTATTCTATTAATGCATTATATCTCTTTCACTGTTGGCCTTTGTTTTTACCATAAGTATATATTTATAACAGAGAAAGTTATCAAGGGTTGATTGCCTCCATGACACACTATCTTGAGATGGGGAGAAGCATTGGAGGTAGTATGGTCACTGATAATGTCTGACGTTTCTCTCTATATACTTTAACTTTTTTATTATAATGTTTATTACATCAAGTTACATCTGCATCATAGTGCCCTCTTTCCACCCATCCCCGTCCCACCCTCCCACCCTCTCTTCTCTCCCCCACCCATCCCAGTCCTCTGATGTGAAGCATCCTACAAATCAGCCCCTCTCAGTTCAACAGTTATATGAGGGCTAAGAGCTTCCTCTTGCACTGGGGGCCTACATGGTAGCTCCTCTAGGGCAAAATTTCCCATTGATAGGTAACAAAGTCTATGTTCCTGATATTTTTGGTGTGTTGTTTATAGGATAGTTATCCTGTACTATATGGCTAAAATCCAATTATAAGTGAGTAGAGGGCATGTACATCTTTCTGAGTCTGGGTTAGCTCATTCAGGATGAGTTTTTCTAGTTCCAGCCATATGGCTGCGAATTACATGATTTCCTTGTTTCTGATAGCTGAGTAGTATTCCATTGTGTAAATGTACCACAATTTTTTTATCCATTCAGAAGTTGAGGGACATCTGGGTTGTTTCCAGTTTCTAGCTATCAGAGAAATGCAACTCAAGACAACCCAGATTCCATCTCACACCTGTCAGAATGACTAAGATAAAAAACTCAAATGACAGCACATGCTGCAGAGGTTGTGAAGAAAGGGGAACACTCCTCCATTGCTGGTGGGAGTGCAAACTTGTACAACCACTATGGAAATCAGTCTGGCGATATCTTAGAAAACTTGGAAAGCCGGGCGGTGGTGGCGCACGCCTTTAATCCCAGCACTTGGGAGGCAGAGGCAGGCGGATCTTTGCGAGTTCAAGACCAGCCTGGTCTACAAAATGAGTCCAGGACAGCCAGAGCTACACAGAGAAACCCTGTCTGGAGAAAACAAAAAAAAAAAAACAAAAAACAAAAAACAAAAACAAAACTTGGAATAGCCCTACTGCATGACCCAGCCATACCACTCTGGGTATCCACCCAAAGTATTCCTCACCAAACCACAAGAACATAGCCTCATCTATGTTCATAGCAGCCTTATTTGTAATAACTAGAAACTGGAAACAACCCAGATGTCCCTCAACTGAAGAATGGATAAAAAATTGTGGTACATACTTTAACTCTTAATCCTTCAGGCTGGTAGCCTTGCTATATACTCTGACTATAAATCTGCTAGGCTGGTAGCCTTGTTACTGCTTTAACTCTGAATCTGTCAGGCTGATTGGCTTTACTTACTTTACTTCTAAATCTGTCAGGCTGGAGGTTGTAAAGAGAAAAACCTCATGACTTAATTACTTACACCAGCTGAAAAACTTCAGACACTTTTACTCAAAGACAAAGGGCAGCAACCCTGGCAGAGGCTCAGAGGCTCATTAACTCTTTGTGAGCCAATGAGAGAGAGAGAGAGAGATATATGCATTCCCACACATTTCATAGTATCAGTACATACAGCCAGTTAGACATACAGACATGTACACTTTCATACACACATTCAAGGGAGTTCCCACCATACATGCATATGCATACACATAAACAACATGGACAGACAGACACATATTTGGTGAATGGTGGAAATTTTCAACTTCACATCATTCCATACATATACATATATATACATGCTTGATGAATGGGGATTCTCACACCATTCCTCATTTTGTTTCTTTTCTACCATTTCTCATTTTGTTTCTTTTCTTCCTCAGCTTATACAGTCCAGCAGAACAAAATCACAATGTGGTTACATTCTTTTTTTTTTTTCTTTAAGTTAAATGATTACAATGATTATACATGGAAAAACACATCTTCCCCAATGCCTTCACATGACCAAAAGATTTACGTATTAGGGTGAAAAACAATGTAAGAAACAAATTCCCAAGAACCTATGTACATTTGAAAGCAACTAGTTACAAGTTAACAAAGTATGAGCAAGCAAGGTAATTTTTTTCAGACAGTATTTTCTTTACTGACAGGCTGCAGTTTGCAGTGGTAAAGAATCAATTATCTTAAAAGGCAGTCTTATAAAAATATTAAAAGAATAAGAAATCTAAACTTTTATATAAAAATTATTTCCACTTTAAATCTTTAAGATGTGTATCTATTCATTAACAATTTTATTAAATCATATCACAAAGCTGAGGGCAAAAAAATGGATACAAGTAATTAATCGTCACTCTGACCATCAGCCTAGCCCTAGAGAATCATATCAGCCCAATACTTTAGGGTATTGTTTTTGCTCACTAACCAGTCCCTAGCTCAGTTATTGGGAGTGTACCTTATTGAACTCAAGAATTGTTTCTTAAGTTTCTCTACATCAGAGCCATTAGCAAAATCCATTTTTTTTCATAGCAAAAACCATTTTAGCTTGACCTTACAAAACAATTCTTTCTAGAGGTAGGAGTCATTACTAAAATCTATATCTATCTCTAAGTTCTTTCTAAGGGAGGTGGTTGAATCATTTATCTGCTCCAGGAACAATGACTGAAAAAATCAAGCATTACTATTTTAAGTGCCAGTGATACTGCCTAGTGAGGTGCTAGAATCCCCTTGAGAGTTTTCACACAACTCATAGATTGTAAGGGATGTGATGTGAGGGCAACAAGCAGAGCAAAACTCCACAGCAACATGAAGTCCTCAGGACATGTAGTCCTAGGGACTTTGCCTCTCCAAGGCACACCCATTGTGGCTATGCTAACAGTTGGGTTGTGTTCCATGAGTTCTAGAACCATTCTGTTGTTCCGCCCACAAGGCCCCCAACAGAAAGTAGGGTATGAACAGGGCTAAATAATTTGTCCATGGCTACACACATAACAAAACAAGGTACACATGTCGCTCACAGGTACAAAAAAACTATTCAACCAATCAACAATTTATCCCTGCTCCTGAATTTGGACTTTATCATCATATGCCTGTTAAATTTCATCATGAATCCAAGAGTGCATCAATAAACTACTTTTTAAAAAAATATGGTGATTCTGTATCCAATGCTTTCATCTTTATGATTTTCTTAAATCTGGCAACCAACCATGCTTTCTGTATTTCCATCAAAGTTCCTGATGAGAGTGTTTAACATGACAGGGCTGAGGTAGAGTCCTGTCATCAGGAATAGGGATCCCTAGGGAATCATGTCAATCTATCTGGTTGGGCAATATGTTACCTACCCAATTAACTGTACCATCTATCATTTCACACACATTCCTCTACTTGCCCATATAATATCTGGTATTCAAAAAACTTTACTGAAAACTTATCCACAGCTTTTTTCCCTGTTATGTTTCTCTAAATCCTCTTTCACAACCAGTATTTAAAACGAATAAAGAACTACCCTTTTTACTACAATTCTACAGGATTTTAAATTTTACAGCCTGGCCAATTACCTAGAATTCATTTTCTGTAAGACTACACTTTCCCCTTAAATCTTTCATACCTCATTTGCACCAAGCATTTTAAAATACAAGGATATACAACTGTTTCCCTCTTAAATCAACCCACTGCCACCCAAAATAACCCAGACAACAGAACACAGCAGCTGGCAAAAGAACAGAGGTCTCTTACAATGGGGGAAGTGATCTAAATTCATGCTACAGGGAATTACCAAAGAAATGGTCTGTAACAACCCCTTGCTCTATTTCTAATTTCAACATACAGGTCAAAATGTTGAGAGAACGTTGTGTTTCCTTTTGAGTATACACTGTAACCCTGAATGATTCCACAGCTATGCCCCTAACAGTACAATCACTGCATTTCTCCAGTTTAAAGTAAAGTTTAATGAACAATGACTTTATTTTCTTTTTACTTGCGTTACTAATTGGACTCCCATTTCCTTGGAAAGAACTATTTTGTCTACTTATTATAAACAAAATTTATAAATACAGCAGGATGTTCAATGACAGACTTTAGGGAGAAAATTATGATTAACATTAAAGTAATAAATAATATGTTTTACCAAAAATGTCACAGGAAATAGTGACTAAAGTCTAAACTAAAGTAGAATGCCAGCAATTCTGACAAGAGAATTACTTAGCTAATACTACCTCACATGCTCTTTCTCTGTAAGAGCTCACTTTCACACCATTTCTAATATTTCCCCAATTAGATTTACCACCTGTCTAGTTTTCAGACCTCTTCAATGGAGTCTCTATGCTTTCTTGAAGGATTTGTTTCAACAGAAGACAATGTGTAGTGCACACCTGTTGAACTATCCACTTGGCTGGCAGATGACTAATTTTCAAAATAATTGCTGTATTAAACTGTTGTTTTTTTTCCTTCCTAATGCTTTAAATTCTGGTGCTGCTCTCATTATGGTATATTACTATATCAAAATAATGTTGGCTATCATTGACAAAACACTGATCAGTTAGATATCTGCAAAACACTGATCAGAGTTAGATATCTGCATGCTGTCATTTTTCACTCCAGCGTAAAGTAGTAATAATAAATTTCTATTGAGCACTCACTATGTTTTAGACACTGAGAAGTGTTTCAGGTGTATTATCGTGCCAATGCTACTAACATCCTACGAAATAGGCATATCTGCATTTAATAGGAGAGACAGGCACCAAGAGACTAAGTAATATTACCAAAATCGCATTCAAATAAATGGTAGAACATGCTATTGTGCAAACTTATTCCAGAGCCTTAATTCAGTCTCTACCACCAAGAAAACAACTGAGTAAATGTAATAGTAGCAACTTTGTGGAAAACTGTGGTGGTTGTTTCTGTCTTACCTACTAAAATTCCTTGATTTCATGTCTCTAGATCAACCCCTGTCAAATGACAGATACCAAATATATACATTTTACTCTTTAAATAGTTTCTTTCTCTCCTCTGTCCTCCAACATCTCTTTTTTTCAAAAACTAACTTCTACTCCCACTTCTCTCCCTCCTCCCCCTTCATTCTCTCAGGTTTCTCTTTTGAGACTTACCACATGGACTTGTACTTGGGATCAGCCTGCCTCAGCCTCATGGGATTACAGGCATGTGCTACCATACACAGAATCTATAAAAATCCTCTATGTCTCTAAATGATTCATAATTAGATTAAAATTGAACCCTCTTCCAATACACTAACTTTGATGTTTTTATAAATAACTGGACAGTGAAATGCTATAAAGAAGGACCAGGAAGATAAATGACAAGGTTGGTTTGACTGACATTCTGGCACATTTTAAAATACAAAACAATGGGTTTCCATGAAGCTTGACTGAAACTGCAATTTAATTATCAATTGTATTTCTTAATAAATATAAAATACAATATTAGGCTGGCAGAGCAGCCAGGGGGCTGGCAAGATATCGGCCGGCAGCCTGGCCCATCTTAACTGGTGGCCTGACTTGTCCTGAGGAAAAAGCCCTGGACCAAGGGTGGCCTTCACCACCTGCAACCTAAAGTCTGTTAACTAATATCCTTATTAATAATGATAAGTTGTTATATTAGGCCAGTAGAATTGCCAGCAGCTTGGCGGGAGATTTGCTGGAGCTCCGTGGGAGGCCTATGGCCCTGGATTGCTTGGATTGGCAGTCTATAAGCCACCATGGTCTTTTCCCAATAATTAAATACACCAAGACCTTTTAATGTTTCAACGCTTAGTCCTTAGCTGGGCAGACTCTCAATTAGTTAATCTAAATTAACCTGGACCACCTAATCCCAAATGGCCATGTGCCTGTTATTTACTTCCAGAGTTCCCAAACACACCTGTCTGCTTCTATGTCTCCTGGCAGAAAGAGTGATTCCTCTGTGTAAAACCCAGGGTTCCTGTTCTAATCTCAGGAAGTCCCACCTTCCTATACTCTTTCTGCCCAGCTAACTGGCCATCAGCGACTTTTATTAACCAATCAAGAGAATGCCTCAGAAGGGGTGGTAACCAGATCTTAGCATTGAAATCAGCCTAACAGAAGCAATGTTATTAGACTTTCCCACAACACTTGACTGAGGGGTATGTCAGGAAAGACAAGGACATATACTTACTAGAGCACATTAGGCTAATACTCTTAAAATTCAGTTCTCTTTTGCATATGTCATTACTCTTTTTCACACAGCTAGAACCAATCCTCATTAGAATACAGGTCCAATTAAATATGATAATATAGCTAATACTCAGATTTTTAGACTATATTGCTCTCTTAGTTAGGGTTTCTGTTGCTGACACAAAACACCATGACCAAAAAGCAACTTGGAGAGGAAAGGGTTTATTGGGCTTACACTTCCACATTGTAGTTCATTACTGAAGGAAGCCAGGACAAAAACTCAAGCAGGACTGGAACCTGGAAGCAGGAGCTAATGCAGAAGCTATGGGGGAGTGCTGCTTACTGGTTTGTTCCTCATGGCTTTCCCAGTCTGCTTTCTTTTAGAACCCAGGACCACCAGCCCAGGGATGGCATCACCTACAATGGGTTGGGTCCCCCTACATAAATGATGAATTAAGGAAATGCCTTACAGCTGGATCTTTATTTTTCTCATAAATTTGTTTATTTGTTCACTTTATATCTCGATCTCAGCCCCTTCCTCTCCTCCTAGCCCTATCCTCCCACCCTCTTTCCCCATTCTCCCCTCCCTTTTTCCTCAGGGAAGGGGAGCACCCCCTACCAACCTGCCCCAGCACATCAAACCAAAGATCATGCATGGACTGGACCTGGGACCCTACACATAGGAAGCTCATGGGCATCTTGGTCTTTATGTGGGTCCTCAATCAACTTGAACAGGGGCTGTTTCTGATGTGGACTCTGTTTCCTGCTTTTGAGTCCCTTTTTCCTAGCTGGGCTGCTTTGTTTGGCCTCAGTGGAAGAGGATGCCTTAGTTCTGATGCAGCTGGATCTTATGGTGCCATTTTCTCAGTTGAGCATCCCTCATTTCAAATAATTCTAGCTTGTGTCAAGTAGACATAAGACCAGCCAGCAATTGCCTTATAGTTTGAGAAGCTTTATTAGAAAGTAGTGATTCTAAAACACCAATCCTGATTTTTTTCTACCATGCAAATAAATATTAGCAAATTGAGCAGCAATTTTACCTCTTCTAAATTACTCAAAGTCTACAGTCTTTGTTCATTTTCCCTGGTTTTCAAAATTAGTTGTTTCTGTGTATGGTCTTCTCACAGTTCCTCTTGAATAACAATAGACTAATCCCAAAACTTGGTTTACATCTCTGCCTAAAGTATATGCAAATTACGTTTTTTTTTAAATTGTCACTCCAAGGGAAAGGAATTTAGCTTCCAAAAACTCTAGTCAGTTACCACTTTTATGCTGTTTCCCTTGATTTAGGGTTAGCAGCAATTATTACTATTTCTAGTATTAGTCATAGTCTTTCAGAGAATAGCAAGGCTATAATTCATGCTTTACTACAATTGATAAATCAGGCAAGTGTGAAACAGCAGAAGCCCATAATTTAAAACCTCTCTGGGTTCTTAATCTAAGACTCTGAAATTTGAATAAGAATCAGTTATATATGGTTAAAATTAAACCATGAAGCAAGCCTACATAAATTATTATAAATTCTAACCTTATCATCTAGAAACTCATAAAGTAGAATCAAGAGCAAGATTCTTCTTTCAATCCAATATGACATACCTTAACCCTATAGCATGCTAAATAGTTGTATGTCTTGTTTCTAGACATTTTCTTCACCATAGGGCTCACCTTAACGACAGTTGACTATTCAGTGTAATATTTACAGTTAGAACTGTAACTCTGGGGGGATCCAAGATGGCGGCGGCCTGCGTGGATGTATTTTGATTTCGGGGTTAACAGTCACAGGGCAGCGAGTGTTGTAACTCTTATAATTTTGTGTTAATGATGACTTTTCAGTGTGATTTACAAGCCAGGCACATTTGTGAGTAGGTGTCACCCCAGCACAGGGAGACTATGGCCAGGAAGTTCAAGAATTCTAGCCCAGATGCCTGGGTGATACAATTAGACTTTGTCTAGAATTATGCTCTTTATAATTAAGTGTTTTCCCATAGGCAGAATCTAGGTTGAAACACACACACACACACACACACACACACACACACACACACACACACCAAGAAAGTAGAAGGGTAACTGTGAAGGGAGAGAAAGATATCTGAGAGGGGCAATAAAGGTTAACAAAGAAGAAAAAATAATATATTTTTCTCTTATATGTAGGATCTAACTTTAATGATACAGGTGCATATTTATGTCATGAAAACAGAAGGCAGACCATGTGAGGAAGAAATGGTCTAGTTTGGGGAAGGGATGTAAGCATGAAACACGTAATGACGGAATGAGTAATACATACATGTGAAAGTGTCATAATGGAACCCATCATTTTTGTACACTAACTGAAACTTAGTAAAATTAAATTTTATAATATTGTTTGCAATAAGGTAAGATACAAAAATCTCAAAGAACAAAAAAGGGTGGCAAGACTTCTGAACTTTTAAGAGTGTTCGGCACTAGCACTCCTGGAGAGTCTTCTGCTACAAAGGAAACAAAAATCTTGTGGCTTTATTTTTAGTCTTTTAAAAATTTATTTCTATATATCTGTGCCTGCATGAGTTTATGTGCACAATGTGCATGCAGGCGCCTTTGGAGGCCAGAGGATATCAGATCCCCTGGAACTGGAGTTATAGGCAGTTATTAGCCATCTGGTGTGGGTGCTGGGAAATAAAAAAATGAGAGAAGATGAGATCAAAACAATAACGGAAGCTTATGTTTCAATAGCCCTGAGTGCTTCTGTACTTGCCAGTCACCAATAGTCACAGACCTTAGCAGGTGATTTTTCAGAATTGTGAATGTTGTATATTCCAAAATAAATAAGATACAACTCCAAAACACGTTTTTAGGAATAAAATTCAGTATCGAATGCTTCTCATTAAATATGAAAGCAAATCTTTTTTTTCTTTTTGGTTGTTTTCGAGATAGGGTCTTACTATGTAGTTCTGGCTTACTGTGCAGTCCTGGAACTCAGGATGTAGATAAGGCTGGTCTCAAATTCACACAGATCCACCTGGTTCTGTCTCCCGAGTGATGGGAACAAAGGTGTGCGTCACTACATGAAGACACTGCATAAAACAAAGATAAAAGGAGCCAGAGAGAAAAGATAATAGATTTTAATAAGTGAAAAAGAGAGTATCTCACATATCTAACAATAGGCCTTTCAACAACAATAAAAAGTTAAAGATAATAAAAATGATAACTTCAGAATGATGTGAACATTGTCAAATTGAAAGCGTGAAACCAAGATGACACAAATAAGACCAAAGTGACTGTTAGGTAGCTATCCAAACTTCAGCAGTTCAGAGGCTATTGAAGATGCCCTAACCCTCATAATGGGCTTTGGAACACACCTACTGGTTCCCTGGTAATTTTAGAAAAGGAAGCATCACAATTGTCCTGCCTTAAGATTTAAAATACCATATGAAAAGGTGGAAACGTCTGGATTTTTTGAGGACTACTGAAGGAAAACTACTTTCCTACAGTCAAAAGAACATAATCTAGTCCTGAGTGACCCCAATTATGCCTGATAATCATGTGGCCAGGAAACTACTCCTCAGGAATGTTGATTCACCTAGTGAACTAATTTGAATAATAATGCCCCCCATAGTCTCATGTATTTGAACACTTAGTATCTACTTGTTGATGCTACTAACTAGGGAAGATTATGGGGGAAGTAGAGGCTTGCTGAAGGAGTACAGCACTTGTGGTAGGCTTTGAGAATTCATAGTCTGGCCTCACTTCCGGTTCACTTTCGTGCTTTTTGCACATGGTTGGAGGTATGGTTTCTCAGTTTGTTGTTCTTGTTTTGGTTTTCATTCTTTGGTTTTTCGAGACACGGTTTCTTCTTGTAGTTCTGGGTGTCCTGGAACTCAGTCTGTAGACTAGACTGGCCTAGAACTCACAGAATTCACTTGTCTTCCAAGTGCTGGAATTAAAGGCATATACCACCACTGCCAGCTGAGGAGTGACTTCTCAACTTCCTGCTCCTACTTGCTGACAGGTCTCCCCCAACCATGAGGGAGTCTTATCCTTCTAGAACCTTAAGCCAAAATAACTTTTCTTCTGTAAGTTGCTTTTGGGTCATGATATTTTGTCCCAGCAGCATAAACACAACTAGTAAACCTAAAGGCATATTAAGGAGGTAGGGTGAAAAATATCTCTTTAATGAAATAATGTACTTATACTCCCTGGAGGTCCCTCCCCTGATACAGCTGCTTACAGAACTTCTACCAAGCAGCACTGCTAAGCCTACCTGCTATTATGAGTTATAATTTAAAGAGCTCTGCTTTTGGATAGTGGCCAGAATCCTAAGCATGCCTGCTCTGACATTCTGGACATTCTCACCTGTTCTCTGAAGACACCCTGTTCTACCATGCACCTGCTTGTGGGTTTCCACTGATAAATTTGCATGCTTTTTTGGATTCTATCATCTCAGTATATGCTGAAATTTACAGCTTGCCTAGCCTGTTAGTTTTCTCTCAAACTATAATAAAATGAGCCCTGGACTTCTGCGTTCTTTTAAAATTTATCAACAAGACTAAGAATTCACAAAAGGGAGCTGTGACTCCCTGCTAACATGATGACATTTTCATACAATGAATTAACTCTCACCAACAAACCTTTACTAAAAGATATTCTAATGAATATGCTTAGCAACAATAAGCCCAGAAGGAAAGACAAATTTAAGAAGGAATGACTAGTAAGGAAATGAGAAGAAATGGTCAATAGCAACAAGTACTGGTGATACGGAACAATATGTTGTAATCTAGATAAGGAAGACATGAGACAGGAGGTAGATCCCTAAAGGAAGTAGGGACAGAGGCTATGGTATGTCACATGTCACTCACATAAATAGTAATTTGTAGTCTACAAAATAAATAAAATGAATAGAAAGAGTAGACAAGTGACAATGACACCCTGATTGGGTAAATAATGCATGGTTGGGCTCAGGAGGCATTCAAAGAGGGTGTGGGGGGTCACCTATTGGTTCAATCCATTACACACTCACAAAATTATCAATCTCACAAAAGATTACATCTGTCTCTATCCAATTCCCGCCATAAAACTCATAAAAAGTCATTATGTAAGACAGCAGAGTAATATTTCTTACTTGGAGGCCCTCCCATTCTCAGGAGCTCTTTGTCAATTATCCTTAATAAATCTACATTTGTTCTGTTAGCTCCTTGTCTATGTCTCCTTATTTTTCCTGGTCATGAGACAATGAAATCAGAATCTACTGTCTCAGGGTCCTGTTGGTAACTATTGATCACGTGGCACCCTAGCTCCCTGAAGTAAGTTCACTAAGAGCAGAGAAAGGTCCTGTCCCTGTCAAAAATTCACATTAAGAGCACAATAGTAGACAACAGCAAAAAGTAAAATGGCGTATTGAGTAGCTATAAATAAACACTATTAGTTCTCACTCATTTTTAGAAGAGAACACACACATACACAGACACACACAGAGAGAGACGTTTTGGGGCAATAATGCATGTTAAAAAATATAACAGTAAGAAAAATGTTTCCAAAAAAACAGCCTTTATCAAGCCAAAACCTACAGAAAGGAGAAGAATAAGAGAATGTGGGAAAAGCACAACAATAACCTATATTAGTAAACATATATGCAAATATATCAGTTAATACAATAAACACAAGTAACCCCACAATGAAGATTTTCCTCTCAGATTTTAAAAATACAATTTGTTTTCAAGAACATGAATAAGTACATTTTTTCCATTAATTTCACCAGACACAGCTAAAGTCATACACAATCTGTTGGTTAACTTTTTGTCACCTTGACACAAACTACAGTCATCTGATTAGAAGGAACCTTAACTGAAAAGAAACCTCCATCAGATTAGACTGTAGACAAGGCTATGGGTGTCGAGCCGCTGTGGGCAGTGCCACTCCTGGGAAGGTGATCCTCAGAAGTAGGTGAATGAACCTGGAGAGCAAGCCAGGAACCAGGAGACTTCTATGGTCTCTGCTTCACTTCCTGCCCCAGTTTCCTGCCTTGAGTTCTTGCCCTCACTTCTGTTCACGATGGACTGTGAGCTGCAAAGGGAAATGAACTAAACTCTTTTCTCCAGAGGTTGATTTTGGACATAGTGTTTTATCACAGCAGTAAAAATCAAAGTAAGAGACAAACCTTATACATAAATAAATGAACTGAAGAGAAGGAAGAGGGATTTAGTCTCTGGGATCCTAGAAATGACAAGATGGTAGGTATTATGATAATGTGTCAGGTCAGGCCACCAAATGTTAAGATATTGCAGCAGGTAAGTCACATGCAATGCCATGCCTTACAACAGGTCTGGTATAAGGTTTATTAAGGTAGGAAGTTAAGGGGGGGAGAGGGACAGGGAGGGGGAGGAGGGAGGGGAAGGGGAGGGGAAGAGGGAGAGAGGAAAAAAGAGGGGATGACCGAGAGAAGACGAAAAGGCATAGGGAAATGGGAAGAGAGCAAGAGACATTTGCAGGGAGCTTTTATCCCGCCACTTGTGGCACATCTGGCAGGAGCTAATGATATAAGCAATTAAGGACCCGGAAGTCAGGCCAGTGGAAATGCCTGTAGACTTACAGTAGGTAGTGTCTCTAGATATTCTAGTTACCTCATATATGTCATACTTGGGGCTGAATAAGCTGGCAGCTCTGCAACGATAGGAGTAGACATAGTAGAGCACTAACGAGAGAGCAAGCTCTCTACTCAAAAGTCTAGTGAAGGGCACCCTGACAAGACAGAAACATTTAGACAATAACTACTATAGCCAAACACTACAAAAAAAAACTGTGGCCCCATCCCTGTTCTTGCTATAAAAGGCCAAGTGGAGAGTTTAAACTACCATTCTCTCCCAAGGCTCTAACAAGACACCTTAAAACATTCGCCTGGGTAGTGTCAGACAAGACTGAGTAGGAAAGCACAACTTTCATTTCTAATTTGTAATAATGAGAGCTGCTCCCTAACAACAGTGAATGCAGAGACCACAATGGGAGCCTATGTGTAGCAACATGACTCTGTTTCCATCCTGGTTAGATGGTGCCAAAGGAAACTAAATGGAAAGTAAGAACTCTCAACACTAGCCAGTGGTCATGAAACTATTCTCACCAGGGTGTTATTGAGGGCCAGCTAGAGAGTCATTAGGTTTGTCATGCAGAAGCCTAAGTATGAAATGGAACTCCCATCCCTACTCAGCATTAACAAAGACAACTTCACATGAATATCAATAGAGCCCTAGGGACTGGAGAGAGGGCTCATCAGTTAAGAGACCATAGTGCTCATGCAGAGGACTCATAGGACCTACTTAAACACAACAACCACAACACTGCCAATCAATAAATGTGCTAATGAAATGAATAGACAATCGTCAAAAGAAGAAACACAAATAAGCAATAAATAATTTTCAAATGCTCAACATCCTTAGCCATCAGGAAAACGCAAGTTAAAATGACTTTGAGTTTGCACATAAGTCCAATAGTTATTCCCAAGCAACATATGCTGGTTAGGAACTCTTATCTACCACTGGTAGGAATATGAAATGCTATGACCACTATAGAAATTGTTGTGGAGGTTCCTCAGAGAATTAAAAATAGAACTACTGCAAGACCTATCTATATCACTGTGGAGCACCTATACCACAGAGATAATGACATACCCACTCCATGTTTATTGCACTATTCCCAATTTCGAGAACATAGAACCAGTGTAAACTCAGCATTGTATTCACTGAGGTGACCTAGTCTCAGAAAAACAAAATGGCATGTTCTTTTTCATATGCCAATCCTACATTTTAATGTTTGCATGTATGTAAATAAGTAATAGTAAGCACAGTGGTAGCCACTACATATGAGAGTAGGAGAGTGTAGCAAGATGTTTATGAGAAGGTAAAAGGTCCCATGTGATATGAAAGTTGGAAGAAAAATAGTGAGTGATTATAGGGGGGAGAGAGTTGAAGGAGAGGGAAGTATGGTGGAAAAGGAACAGAAAAACATACTTTTCTAAAAATCTCATAATGAAACCAAATGCTTTAGAAGCTAAAAAGGAGTTTAAAAAATACTACAGAAACAAAAGAAAGAAGGTTAATAACCTACAGAATGGGGGTGGTAGGATATCTTAGTTACTTTTCTATTGCTATAAGACACTGTGACCAAGGCAACTTATAAAGGAAAGAATCTATTTGGGGTTTACAATTTAACACTTCCTCAAGTACATGTCTTAATTGTTCCCCAAAAGTTCTCCTAGCTGGAGATCAAGTATTCAAAACCATGAGGCTATGGGAGCCATTCTCAATCAAACCACCACATTATACTTTCTAACCCCCATAGGTTCTTGGCCATTTCATAATACAAAATGCACTTAGTCCAACTTCAAAGGTCCCATAGCCTTTCACAGTATAAACACAGTTTAAAAATCTTAATCCCCTGTAAACCAAAAAAAGCAAATTGCATACTTCTAACATACAATGACACAGAATATACATTACCATTCCAAAAGGAAGATATTCAGACATAGTGAGGGAATACTGAACTAAAAGCAAGACCAAAACCCAGCAGGGAAAACTCCAAATCTTGTAACACCATTTCTAGTATCAAACACTTAACTTCACTCTTACAGCTTTGAAGACCACAAAAGACTTCTCTCCTGGGTTGGTTCCTCTCTCTGTCTATATAGCTCTCTGGCAGATATCTCATATCTCTACCCTCTCTAACTTTCTGGGGTCAGCAACGTTAAATTTCCATGTAGTCTTTTTTTATTCAAACTGTACATTTCGTATTTCTTTTTTGTTTGTTTGGTTTGATTTTGTTTTGGTTTATGGAGACAAGGTGTAGCCCTAGATGTCCTGGAACTTACTCTGTACACCAGGCTGGCCTCAAACTCACAAAGATCCATCTTCCTCTGCATCCCAAGTGCTGGGATTAAAGGCATGTTTCACCACCAATCAGGTACACTTTGTATTTTTTCCCCAATTGTTTTATTTTATTGTAGATATGCATAAGATTACTAATAACCATGCAACAGAGTCACTATTGGGCTCTCTTGAAAGCTCCTCTATCAAGGAAATTAACCTATTACTTTTAACTGTTGCTTCAGGCAGATTCTTAGGATCTGGGTAAAAGGCAGACACGACCTTTACCAAGATACGATAAGAATGGATTCTAGTGCAGTTGCTTAAATTGTTTTCCTCGGAAACCTGTTGCTCTAGGTCTCCATGGCCCTCAATGCTCTCAGCTCCTACCATGATGGCCCATTAAACCCCACTTACAACATTCAACCACTCTTCTAGTATTAAATATGAAATTCTTCCACATTCCTCCAAAAACTTGCATAATCAGATCTGTCACGGCAATAGCCCACTTCCTGGTACCAAGTTCTGTATTAGTAACTTTTCTATTTGTGTTATAAGATACAATCACTAAGGCAACTTATAGAAGAAGAGCATATTGGAAGCTTATGGTTTCAGATTAGAGTCCATGACCATCATGGCGGGAAGCATGGCAGGAGGCAGGTAGCTATGGTACTGGAGCAGTATCTGAGAGCTCACATCTTGAGACACAAGAATAAGGCAGGGGGGAGAGAAGGGCAATAGGAAGAGGAAGAAGATGAGAGACAGCAAGAGGGAGGGTCTTTTAAAACCTCAAAACTTCCCCCTGGTGCATGCTTACTACAAAAAAGTCAAAACTCCTAATAATTCTCAAACAGTTCCATCAACTGACGACCATGTATTCAAATATATGAAGGTAGAAGGGCTATTCTCATTTAAAATACCACAGAGAATAATGCTTAGAAACTGTTATCTAACAAGGGGTTGATACTCAGAACATGATGCGATTTGATGTTCCAGAGTGGGCTTGGTACTGAGCAGAGGGGAGGGTAATGAAGGAGGTGGGTGGGAGGGTGGAACTGGGAGGAGAGGGAGGAAGGGGGTAGTGATTGAGTTGTAAAATAAACAAATTAATTAATTAGTGGAAAATTTTCAAAAAATCCAAGAGCAAACATAAAACCAAGAAACAAACTGATTTCAAAATTGGTGCCAGACAGTTGAAGGCTACTCTGGGCTACATAATGAATTTAAGACTACTGTGGCTTCAGTTCAAGACATTACTTCAAAAATAGGGCAATAGCAGTAAATTTCAATAGACATTTCTCAAAAGATGACATGGTATTGCCCAACAGATATATGATAGCATGTTCAATAACAGTAATTATTATGGAAATGAAGTCCACAATGAGATATCACCTCACATATATAAGAATGGCTAATATAAAAAAGACAAAATGTAACAAATGTTGGTGAGAATATAGGGAATAAAAATCTCTGCACAATGTTTGTGGGAATGAAAATTAGTACAACCATTACAGTTAGATAGGAGCAAGACGTTTTGATATGCTAATTCATAGTAGAGTAACACTGGATACAACAATGAATTTTTTATTTTAAAAACCTAGACAAAAGGATTTTTAATATTTTCATTATAAAGAAATTATGTATAGCTGGAGAGACAATGCCGTCAAGTAAATGCTTGCCTTGCAAACAAGAGGACCTGAGTACAATCCCAGGTTATAAAAAACAAAAAAACCCACAGACATAGTGATGTGCAATTGCAATTCCAGTACTGAAGAGATAGAGATAGGCTGATTCCCTGGGCTCACTGGCCAGCCAGTCTAGTCTACTTAGCAAATTCCAGGCCAGTGAGATCCTGTCTCAAAAAACAAAAGGTGAATGGCACCTAAGGAACACACATGTGCTCCCCTCTATACACACGGGGATGTGTTTGAATGTAAAGATAAGTTAAATCTGATTTAGTCAGTATAATATCTATGTACTCTTATAAATAAACAAATTAAAATTACATTTGTTCATATTCTTGTCAAGGTTAGATTCATGGTGATAGAGGAGTGATGATAGGATAGCTGCTACAGACTCTGTGTCTCTAAAAAGACTGGATCAGTGCTCTTTATCTAGGTAGGAAATGAAGGATACTTCTAAGGTTAATCTCTTAAAGAAATGAATCTGCTGAAGAAAAGATGGGTTCTTTTGTTACAGTTCTCATTTTTATCTGGTATATATGCACAATGGAATTTTATTCAGCTCAAAAGAACAAATTTATGACTTTTTCAGGAAAACGGATGGAATTGAAGATCATCATGTTAAACAACATAAGTCAGACTCACTAACACAAACTTTCTTTGATATGTCGAACTGGAGGAGAGGAGAGAGAACATGAATGTAAAAAGTAAAATAGTTGGAATACAGGAGGGGAAATGCACAAGAGATATTAGTAATTGTAACATAGGGGATGAATATGATCAAAATATGCTACAGGCATGCACAAAACATCATAATGAAACCCATTATACAATATAATTAATATATACTTTAAAAAATCTGCCACATAATCTATAAATAAATTCATTGAGTTTCGGAAACCCACAATACATTTTTGTAAATGGATTGATAGGGTCTGATCACCCTTATATTTCATTTTAAATACAGCATTGGCACTTAAATTAAAAAAAAAACACTACAAGTTTTATCTAGTTTTATTTTCAAGACTTCTAGGATTCAGAGATTTAAAAGTGAGTTAACCAAAGGAAAATATGTCATTATGAATGGCTTCTGCTTAATGATTCTTAAGCTTTGTGAGACAGATGAAGAAAGACCTACCAAGACAACCATGAAGTAATTAGTACTCCTTAAACTAGTTATACTGATGAATTATTATTTTTATTTTAGATTTTTCCTCCTCACCCACCCCATGGATCACTTTTCCTTCTTAAAAAATTATCTTCTTTCTTCTTCCATTTTGTTTAAATTTGTAACTTCACCATTTTCCTCCTTCCTCTGAGTTTTAACTTAAGAAGGAAAAGGCTCTTTTGATGTCAACTTAATTGGTTTTCTTTTTGCTTTCCCTCATAAAAACACAGAAAGGAATACATCTCCTCTAAGCGCTGCATTGTCAACATCTTAACATTGAGATATGGTCTTGTTATGATTTTAGTCTTCAAATAGTCTGATGTACTGTAAATATTTACTCCCAACAAAGTTTTACTTGAAAAGAACTCACTGTGCTGAGTGCTATAAGAAACTGAAATGAAACACAGATACAGTAAGAGACAGGAAGCTGAAGATAAAATAAATAGTTGTTGACAATATGCTGTTATGTTCAAGATAACTAAATGAAAAACTCTTAAAATCAGCAAGAGTTCAGTTAATGTGGAAGGAAGAAAAACATTCTCAAACTGATTCCTATACTCTATATCAGCAAATAGTAAGTTAAAAGGTGTAGAAAGACCCTTGTGAAAAGTAGCAACTATATTAAAAATTAGCTTAATAACAAGATTGTGGAAAGTATAAGGAAACTAGACAATTTTATTACAGGTATAAAAAAGTGGTAAATCATATTCACAAAGTAAAGAAAAAATGAATTTATCCCCAGGTATCACACATTAAAACATGCTTGAAGATATTATATAAATGAAAGCAAATTTTCAAAGGAAATGTAGAACAAAAATAAAGAATATGGTAAAAATATTAACAAACAGGTTTATTTTGCTCTTGAGACTTCCAAATTATGTAGAATGACTGAAAGAAAAATTAGAATTGACATTTGATATATTTCTAAATGTATGTAGAAGAAATATTTCAAAGAAATAATGTTTAATGTTGTAATGGGGTGGAATAATGAGAGACGTAAACTTTTCCCAAATTGGTAAAGGAAACACTAGTAGTCTGTAATAAACCTAATTCACACATGTACACACATGTGCATTCATGAACTCACTAACAATATTCCAGTCAAGGATAGATCAAATATACCATAGTTGTTCAATAAGATATCAGGTTTGAAAAATCTCTATTCATTAATGAGGCTATAACTGCCATCGTGTCATAGATAACACAATGCAATATTCATCTGTTTGTAGAGACACTGGTGAAAACAAACAAAAGCAACAACAAAAAACCACCATGTTGCCAGGCACATAAAAATATATCTAGCCAAAATGGAAAAATGGTTAAAAATGTTAATACAATTCTGTTCTCAGCTGTTTAGATGTCCTAAGGAGTTTGTAGGCAGAAGCTGAACTTCCAGGCTTTACTGAGGTTCTGGCTGGGGCATTGTGTAGAGCTGAACAGTCTTAGCAATATTGAGTTGTTGTGGTTGTAGGCTTTTGATGGAGACAGCTATTGAGAGAGTCTGTCAGGCTGAATCATCTGGGTCACTCGTCTTCTTTTGGTGTCTGATTCTGATTTCTGCTGAGGTTTCCATTGTCCAGTTGTCCCTGGGTTCCTTGAATGGATGCTTTGATTCTCCTGGAAAGATATTTTTCCATTTTGGTTTGGGCCCCAAACAGGTTTACTATGACCCAAATCAGCAGGAAGTTATTTTAAGAGAGCAACGTCCCATACCCAGAGGACGGGGAGGGTGTTTCTCCACCCCCCCTTTTTTTGGTTATTTGAAGGACAACTGAAAACTCTGTTATTTAGGGGAAGAGATTACAAGTTGTTAAATGGTCCTGTTTAATGGGCTTTGGAGGTTAGACCCAGGGTATTCCTTCTTTCCCTTTTCTGTATCCTTCTTTATCTCCTATGTAGGAATGCACGGACTTGAGAAAAATTGAGACATAGACATAGCACAGGAAGGACCAAGAAGAAGGGTCAGATTATTGAATATGCCCTTATACCTTTGTATATTGATACAAAATTAGTAGTATATGTGGCTAAAGTGGTATTGACCATTGTTTATTGTGCAAAAATAAGATTGTATTCGTCTTCGTCGGTATTGATATTTGCATATTGATACAAAATTAAGATTATAGTTGACCACAATGGTATTGACCCTTGTATATGGATGCAATATTAAGATTGTATTGGGCCGCATAGGCATTGATCTTTGTATATTGATACCAAATTAAGAGTATATTTAGCCACATTTGAATAGATCTTTGTATATTGATACAAAATTTAAGGTAACGCTTCCTAATGGTATCGTACCTAGAGATACTTAAAAATGAAATGTGAAGCTCTGGCCTTTTGATACCAACTGTCTTAAACTGTTTAGGATAGTTAAGGAAAAAAAACTCCTAGTCATGCATGCATGTCACCTTGTTAGCTACTATGACAGTCTATCACAGATATTCTCTAAGCTACTCAGTAATCAAGTTGTTAAGAGACAAGCAACATTTGCTTATCTAAATACAAGAGATATATAGGGCATCTTCAAAAACCCCAAGAGATCTGCAGAATATGGCATTCAAAGATGTGGTCTTAAATTAAGGTTTTTTTTTGATATCGTGACATATCAGCTCCTGACAGCACCCCCTATTCTACTCCAAGTAGAAGAAAAGCATTGAAGAATCTCCAGTGTGAGATGGTTGAATTAGTGGCAAGCCTATCTCTTGGCATGTAAAAACTCCTTGCTTCAACTGTAGACAGACTGCTGTCCAAAATGGACAAAACTTGGTAGCAGGGAAGTCGACAGCCTAGCTCTGCCAAGACAGGGTAGGTTAGTCCTTCATAATCCCTGCTCTACAATAAATGTCTGTCAGAGAAACAGGACCAAAAGGCTGAAGTCTGATGCTGGAATGTATGGAGAGAAAATGGGAACTGTCCAGGTAGTCACTGGTTTGTCATTTCTTAGTATTGGAAGCTTCAGGCCCTGCACTTCCTATATAATAAGATATATTTATCCTTCTCAGCTCTCTGAGGTGGTTGAAGAATAGACAGCTTGAGTCTCATAGCTAAATTTTGAGTTGTTTAGGAATCAAGAGGGCATTCTAGATCTAAGAAGATGGATATAATAGTGATGCAAGTTAGTATGAAAGCTAAGTCAGTTATAGAACTTTAAACTCATGGAGATGGTTAGAAGGTAGAAGGTTAAAGTCAGGGGCCAAATATGTATGAACTGGACATTGGGAAGGTATACTGGGCCACTTAACTCTCATAAATGTGGCATATTTAATTCTGCTGTTTTGTATAGAATTTACTGTTATAAGAGAAAGAACCATTTGTTGGATTGAAAAGGGAAGCTGTTGGGGGGAAGAGGGTGGAAGGGTGGGACAGGAAGGGGAAATAGGGAAGGGTTTGTGACTGAGATGTAACTTGAAGAAAAAAAATAAAGTACTTATATAAATATATATAGCACATCCCTGTAAACCGAGTGTTTGGGTAAGAGGAGGTAATTAATGTCATCAGGGTGGACAAAGCAGAGATCACAAAAGTATGATCAGTCACTGGGATCCAAAGAACCTGTCCCATAAGACTCATTGCAGGCTATGCAAGACTTCCCTTGTGTCTTTCTCTTTAGCTCAGACTGGGCAAAAAGGCATTTTACAGACCTCAACAAGATTTACAAGATTGGTCAGGGTTACCTCATCAAGGATGTCAACCTGATCAAGAACAATGTTTCTAGTGACTCTGACCTTGCTGACAAGAACATCAAACCACTGGGTGGTTTTGTCCATTATGGCGAGATGACCAATGAATTTGCCCTAATAAATGACGGGGTAGTGGGAACCAAGAAGCAGGTGCTCACCCCCTCATGTCCTTTCTGATGCAGACCAAACGATGAGTCTCAGGAAGATTGACCTGGGTACCATCTCCAAGTTTGATTGTGCTCATTTCCAGACCATGGAAGAGAAGAAAGCATTCATAGGGACACTCAGGAAAAGATCACATTGCAAAGGAAGAAGGTGCTTCCAGCTGCTGGGGTCTAAAGAAAAACTTTTCCAAGGAAGAAAAAAAGCAGGTCATATATAGTTGCATATATTATATAATATTAAATAGTAATAACAACTGCTACTGGGTTATGTATTATATAATACTCCTTGTTGTTTTTTTAGACAATTAACTCTTCATAGTTAAATATGTATACCCATATATCAAAACAAAATTCTATAAAACTTCAAATAACTGACAGGAAAATGGGGAAGGCACAGAAAAATGAGAAAATAGAATAGTGGCTCTAAGTCCAAAACAGCAATATTTATATTAAAATTAAATATTACAAATAAAACACAGAGACTAGTAGAATAGATTAAAAACACCACCCTACTTTATGTTGTCTATGAGAGATTCACTTGAAATATAACTGTTTAAATCAGGTATGGTAGCTCACAACTATAAGCCCAGTACTTGGGAGGTGGAGGCAGGGAGATCACTTTAAGTTCTAGACAAGTCTGCGGACTTCATTGTGATTTCTAGGTCAGTCTGGGTTAACAATTGAGACATGTTCCCCAAAATAAATGAATAAATCACACACACACACACACACACACACACACACACACACACACACACAC
>CAJQZJ010035177.1:154399-175651 GCA_907164525.1 Lophiomys imhausi | reverse complement strand
TGTGTGTGTGTGTGTGTGTGTGTGTGTGTGTGTGTGTGTGTGTGTGTGTGTGTAAATATATATATGCTTTATCTTTTTCTCTGTTGTTGGGCACCTAAGTTCATTGTATAACTTAGCTATTGTGAGTAGTGCTTTCACAAACAATATGCAAGCATCTATGTAATATGTTGACTTGCTTTCCTTTGGGTAGTATGACTGTCATATGGTAGATCTATATTTAGTTTTTGGAGAAACCACCATTCTGACTTCCACCGTAATTGCACTTGTTTTTCTTTCCACCAGCAATGTGTAAGGGTTTCCTTCTGTCACCATCATCATCAGCCCATTTTTTTTTTTTTGTTTCCCAATGCCTGCCATTCTGAGTGAAATGGAATCTCGTCATGGTCTTCATTTGTACATCTCTAAGGATGTTGAACATTTCTTCATGTTCATTACTTTATCTTTTGAAATCTATTTGCTCAATTTATTAGCCAATTTATCGATTTGGTTGTTTGGATTTTTATTTTTGTGCATGTGGGTGTGGGGGAATGACATACGATAGGTGGCATGAGGAAGTTAAAGGACAGCTTACAGGGATGGCTTCTCTTCTTCACTGTGGGTCATGAGGATCAAAGCCAGTATGTCAGGCTCGGTGACAAGCACATTTATCTTCTCATCCCATCTTCCCAGCCAGGAGTTTTACTAATTTAGTATGGATTTTTTAGTTTTGTATATTGTAGATAGGAATCCTCTATCAGATACATAGCTAACAAGTATTTTTCTCCTATTCTATATGTTGTCTCCCCTCTCAATTTATTGTTGTCTTTGCTATGCTAGAGTTTTTTTTTTTAACTTGAACAAGTCCCAGTTGTCAATCAATTGGTTTTTTTTTGAACAGCTGGAGTTCTATTCATAGTTTTTGTCTGTTTCTGTATGTTGAAGTGTTTTCATTTTTTCTTCTAACAGTTTTAGTTTCAAATTTAAACTAAGGTCTTTGATCTATTTGGAGTTAGTTTTTGTGCAGAGTGAGAGTAGGGATCTAGTTGCATCTTCTACAGGTGGCCATCTCTTCTTCCTAGTACCATTTGTTGAAATGGCTACCTTTTCTCATGCGCATTTTAGTATCTTTATTTTTTCTAAATATGAGGCAGCTGTTTTTTTGTGGGCTTATATCTGGGTCATTTGTTCTATTCCACTGATCTATGTGTCTGATTTTGTGCCAGTACCAAGCTATATTTGTTGCTATAAAAATTCAGTTCTTTAAAGTGGCTAAGAGAGTTGGCAAATGGCCAGGAATTTTGACAAAACAAAAGAGAGGGGAAAAATCATATTACCAATACTACCAGTATTCAGAATTAAACAGGATTCATCAGCATGAAAGGGATAATAACTTGATGCTCCAACTTCACACATATATTTGAACATGTGGATGAAATGAAATGGTTCCGTGAAAACCATAAGTTAACATTATTCACTCCATATAAAATAGACCATTATAATATCAGCATAAAAGCAAAAATTTAATTTTTAGTTTAGAAAATTCTCCCAACCAGAAATCTTCAGGTGTTTATACTGATATTTCCCTGGATTATTCTGTCAAATATTTAAACAAAACTGAGACAATTTTACAAGTTTTTTTCCCAGAATATAGAAGAGACTGGGCCTTTCACAGATACAAAAATCTAAATATAGTATAAAAAAGGAAAGTCAAAAGACTTTTGACTACAAATAGAAAAATACCTAGCAAATGTTATCAGATAGAATTCAGCTTTACAGCATGAGCAAGCAAAATTTATTTCAGAAATACAAGGCTGTTCCAATTTTCAGTGTTCAAATAATATAACATACCATATTAACATGATAGAGAAAAAAATGACAATATGCATCAATGCTGAAATGGCATTTGGTCAAAGTTAACACCTGTGCATAAGGGGAAATCTTCAGAAAGAGAGGTAGTGGTATCATCAACAGGATAACAGCATCTTTTTTTTATTGCTTCAGGTTACATCTCCCTCATAGTGTCCTCTTTCCACCCTTCCCAGTCCCACCCTCCCACCCTCTACCCCCTAACTCTTCCATCCCACTCCTCTGGAGTGGAGTGTCCCCACATAACAGTCCTCTGCCCCAGTTCAGCAGTCATATGAGGGCCAAAAGCCTCCTCATACACTGGAGGCCTGCAAGGCAGAACCACCAGGGAAAAGTGTCTCATTGATAGGGAGAGAAAACAAAACAAAACAAAAGTCTATGTCCATGTTCCCTTTGGTGCATTGGGTGTAGTTTAGATATCATATACTATATAGATAAATTCTGACTATAAGTGAATAGACGCCATATGCACCCTTCTGAGTCTGGATTAGCTCACTCAGGATGAGTTTCTCTAGTTTCACCCATTTGGCTGCAAATTGCACGATTTCCTTGTTTCTGATGGCTGAGTAGTATTCCATTGTGTAGATGTACCACAGTTTTTTATATCCATTCCTCAGTTAAGGGGCATCTGGGTTGTTTCCAGTTTCTAGCTATTACAAATAAGGCTGCTATGAATATAGATGAGGAAACTACCTTGTGATTTAGTGAGGAATCATTTCGATGTATACCCAGAAGTGGTATGGCTGGGTCCCAAGGCAGAAAAAGCTATTCTCAATTCATATGGAAAAACAAAAAACCCAGAAGCGCTAAATCAATCCTGTACAATAAAAAAAAAAAACATATGGAGGTATCACCATCCCAGATTTCAAGCTGCACTACATAGCAATAGTAGTAAAAACAGAATGGTACTGGTACAGAAACAGACCAGTGCATCAATGAAATGGAATTGAAGACCCGGAAATGAACCCACACACCTGTGGTCACCTAATTTTTGACAAACAAGTCATAATGGCACAATGGAAGAAGGACAGCATCTGCAACAAATGGTGCTGGTCCAAATGGATGTCCATTTGTGAAAGAATGAAATTAGACCCATAGTTATCACCTTGTACAAAACTTAAGTCCAAGAAATACCCCCAAAAACAAAAACTTAAGTCCAATTGGATCAAAGTCCTTAACATAAGTCGTGACATACTAAATCTACTAGAAGAGAAAGTGGGAAAAACGATCGAACTCATTGGCACCAGTGACAACTTCCTAAAGAGAACACCAACAGCTCAGGACCTAAGACCAACAATCAATAAATGGAGCATATAGCATCAGAATGCAGGAAATCAAACTGTCCTTATTTGTAGATAATAGAGTAATCTTGTTTAAAAAAAATCCCGAGGCACCTCCCAAAATTTCTTAGAATTAATAAATGAATTCTGTAAACTTTCAGGATATAGAGCAAGCATTCATTCGTGCTTGGACTACCAGCACTAGAGCAGCAGAAAAATTGAGGAAAGTTTTAAGTTCAAGGCCAGATCGGGCTACATAGTGAGTTCTGTCTATCCAGAAATATATAGTGAGACCTGCTTCAAAAACAGATAAAATAAAATCAACAGGTAAATGTAAAGACATGCTGTGTTCAGAGATGTGGAAGACACAACAAAATTAAGAAGAAATTTCTCTGAAAATTTATATATAACTTCAATGTACTCTATAGTAAAATTGAGCAAAACCATTGTGTATGAAAATGAGAATATTCCATCACTTTCAACAGCAAAACAAACTGGAACAGCTAAAACAATTTTGAAAAAGAATGAAATTGGAGAAATCAGTGTTCAACGTATTTTACAACGATAGTAACCAAGACCGTGTAGAAATAGTATGGATTATGGATCAATGAAGCAGAGAATTTAAAACTAAATCCACCCAAATATTCCCAACTTACTATGTTCTTTGAGATGGGATTTTTTGATATACCCAGGGCTGTCCTCAGACAGCCTCAGCCTATTTGGTACCTGGGATTATTGTCACAAATCATAGCTCCTGGCTTCCTAGAGTGATTGTTGAAAAATGTAAAGAATTAATCTAAAGTAGAAAAGATAGCCTTTTCAATAGTGTTGGAGCAATTGATCACCATCAGTAAGAAGTGAAACTGGATCTACGTTTCATGCTCTATACAAATATTAATTGTAAATGGATCTCAGGTTTAAACATAAAATGTAAATCATACAATTAAAAGAGAATATGTGGCCCAGGATTGGGTAAAGAGTTCTTAGATTTGACCTGAAACACACATTCCACAGAAAGAATAATTTGGGTCGAGGGAGATGATTCAGTAGGTTAAGCATGTCACAGAAACATGAGGAATTTGAATTCCATCCATCAGATCATATATGTTTTCTTTCTTGAAAACGAAAAAACATTTTTATTTATTTATTATGTATACAGTATTTGCTCTATATATATGCCTGGGCAGATCTCAATGTAGATGGCTGTGAGCCACCATGTGGTTGCTGGGAATTGAACTCAGGACCTTGGGAAGAACAGCCAGTGCTCTTAACCTCTGAGCCACCTCTCCAGCCCTCTTTCTCCCCCTCTCTTTCTTTACTTCTTTCTTCCTTTCTTCTTTTCTTCCCTTCTTTCTTCTTTTCTTTCCTTCATTCATTCTTTCTTTCCCTCTTACTTTCTTTCCTCGTATCTTCCTTTCTTTCTTCTTTTTTCCTTCAGTCTTTCTTTCTCTCTTTCTTTCTTCATTACATTCTTCCTTTCTATCTTTCCTTGTTCTTTTCTTTCCTTCTTTCTTTTTCTTTCTTTCCGTCCTTCTTTCCTTCTTTCTTTCTCTTTGTTTCTTCCTTTCTTTCTTCTCTCTTTCTCTCTCTCTTCTTTTTTTGAAAAGCCATGCATGCTCTTATGTGTCCATAGCCTTATAGTCTTCATGGGTAGGTGCAGTCTGGAGGAACGCTCAGGTGTGTTGGTGAGCTCCAGGGGCAGCAAAAGACCTTGTCTACACAAGTGCAGTGGAGGGCAATTGAGCTTACTGGGGTGGCTTCTCTTCTTCACTGTGGGTCATGGGGACCAAAGCCAATTTGTCAGGCTTGGTGGCAAGCACATTTATCTTCTCATTCCATCTTGCCAGCCATGAGTTTTAGTAATTTAGTATGGATTTTTTAGTTTTGTATATTGTAGATATGAATCCTGTGTCAGATACATAGCTAAAAAGTATTTTTCTCCTATTCTATATGTTGTCTCCTCTCTCAATTCAGTGTTGTCTTGGCTATGCTAGAGTTGTTGTAACTTGAAGAAGTCCCGGTTGTCAATCATTGGAAGAAAAGTCAGGTGTGATTCTGATAGGTTTGCTATTATATGTTACTTTATTCTTTTCCCTAGCAGCTTTTAATATTCTTTTTTTTTTGTTCTGTACATTTAGTGTTTTGATTATTGTGTGGTGGGAAGATTTTCTTTTCTGGTCTAATCTATGTGGACTTCTGTAAACTTCTTGTACAGTTATAGGCATCTGTTTTTTTTTTTTTTTTAGATTTGGAAATTCTCTTCAATGATTTTGTTGGAGATATTTTCTGGTCCATGAAGTTGGGACTCTTCTCCTTCTTTTATTCCTGTTATTCTGAGATTTTGTCTTTTCCTTGTGTCCTTGATTTCCTAAAGGTTTTGTGTCAGGACTTTTTTGGATTTGACATTTTCTTTGACACATGTATCAATGTCTTCAATTTTATCCTCTGAGCCTCAAATTCTTTCTTCCATCTCTTGTATTCTGTTGGTGATGCTAGTGTCTGTAGTTGCTATTCTTTTCTTAAGTTTTTCCAGTTCTATGGATGTCTCAGATTGGACTTTCTACATTGCTTCAACTTCCCTTCTCATGTTTTCCATTCCTTCATGCGCTTTATTCATTTCCATCACCTCCTTTGCAGTACTTTGTTGTTGCTCTCTGAGGTATTTGATTTCCTCCCTTAGGCATTCTATTATTAATATAAATGTAGGATAAAAGTCATTTTCCTTTCTTTCCATCATGTTAGGATGTCCAGAGTTGTCTGTAGCATTATTGCTAGTATCTGGGACATCGTATTGATTTGGGTTTTTTTTTTTTTTTTACCACATTCTTTTGTTGATCTTTTGACATCTGATTGACCCTGGTGTTATCTGCTTGTTTCTTTTGTCAGCTGACCTTGGTGCTCAAGAAAACTCCCTGCCCAGGGAGGTTGGCTGATACTGAGATCCTGGTGTTTACCTCCAGAAGGTGGGCAGATTCCTTTAATAGACTGGCTCTCAGAGAAGAGAGTGGCTGCACCTCTCCTCAACTGCATGTGACTCAATTGGACCAATATAGAGGGGATTGGAGTGGGGAGAGGGCCATCCTCTGAGGACCTGGGAGCTGGCAGGTCTCCTCAGAAAGGCAGGTAGAGCTGTGGTTGGGCCTGTTTTCTCCTCTCACTGACATAGTCATTCTGGCTCCTCAGCTAGGCTGACAGTCCAGGCAGGGAGCAGCAAAGGACCTTGTCTAAACAAATGCAGTGGAGAGCAATTGAAGATGTTCTACCTTGTCTCTTGGTTCTCTCACATGTACATCCATACACACAAACATATTCGCACAGGCACACCGAAAAGAAAGTTTGACAAAGTTGTTATCTGAAATTTGAAACTTTTTATCCAAGAAAAAGCCCATTATGGTCAGAGATGGTAGGGCATACCTATAACTTTAGCACTCAGGATGTTGAGACAGGAAAATTGTGAAGAATTCAAGGAGTATGTGAGTTATGCAACAAGTTAGAATTAATACAGGAGTTCTGCAAACCAAATTATTCTTTTTTTAAACCAAGTTATTCTTAGAGTTCTTAGATTCAATTAATAAATAATTATTAAATCATTATGCAAACTCACTTATTCTTAGAATTCTTAAAATAAATAAATGAGTTAAATACATTAATAATTATTAGTTCTGTACACTTTCAGTATATAGAGCAGATATTGTGATAGCTAATGCCTGCAATACCAAATAGGCAGAGAATAGCTGTATATTCAAGGCCAGCTTGGCCTACATTGTGACTTGTTTTAGTTATTGTAATTTAATGAACTTCAACTTTTTGTAAAGTTATTGTACCTCAGGTAAAATATTCTATAGAACTTCTATTACAGCAACAAATTATGCATAGAGCAAGATATTGAAATAAAGGCATATAGTATCAGAATGCAGGAAATAAAACTGGGCAAATCCAAAGAAAACATACCCTTTATATATCTAAGAAAAGACTAAAAATCGAATTTATTTTGGGATTGTTTTGTTTTGTTTTATGTTATTTATTACTTCAGGTTACATCTCCATCACAGTACCCTCTTTCCACCCCTCCCAGTCCTGCCCTCCCACCCTCTACCTCCTATCCCTTCCATTTTGTTTTGTATTTTTTGTTTTGTTTTGAGACAGGGTTTCTCT
Source organism: Lophiomys imhausi (assembly GCA_907164525.1). NCBI lineage: Eukaryota > Metazoa > Chordata > Mammalia > Rodentia > Muridae > Lophiomys > Lophiomys imhausi. The sequence continues at coordinate 168,372 of CAJQZJ010035177.1, read as the reverse complement.
GGGTAGTCTTGATTGTCCTGAAACTCTTGTTGTAGACCAGGTTGGCCTTCAATTTGCAGAGAACTGTCTACCTCTAAATGCTGGGATTAAAGGTGTGTGTCACCCTCCCTCAAACCCCCCACCCCCGGCCTAGACACCTACACACACACACCCCACTCCCCATTACAGCTTAGAATTTGTAAATAACCCTCAAAACTCATTAGCAAAAAACAAACAACCAAAATCAAACATGGGCTTGTGGGATGGTTCAATTTGTAAAGTGGTTTTGCTTTATAAACCCAAGGCCCTGAGGTCAAAATCTAGAACCACTCATGAGCCTAAGGAGTTGAACAGAAGGTTCCATATTTGGAAGAACAGAAACTTGAGAGTCTCATAACTCCTTCCCAGCAATATAAAAAGGAGTAAAGAACCACTCGGAAGATCCCTGCCTGCAGAACTGCAGAGAGAAGACACTGCTACTGAGCTGCCTGCAAGTCTTGCAGAGGGCTCTATGGTTGTAGCTCTCATGATTCTTCGCCATGTCAGGGTGGGCTTTCCAGTGATACAGCTGCTTCTAAGTCATCCATTTTCCATAAAAATAACTCCCACCCCCATTCCCCAATAAAAATTCAACGGTTCCCAAAAAATAAAAACAATCCAGCATAGTGGTACATATCTCCCCTCCCAGTGGTAGGAAGACAGAAACAAGACAATCCCTGGGGTTCACTGGTCAACTAATCTAACCTAACTGGTGAGGTCTAGACCAATGAGAGGCCCTGTCTCAAAGGAGGTAAATAATATTCCTAAGGAGGCTTCAACATACATGCTTCTGCACAAAAACCCCCATTATACTCCCCCTCACCAGTGCTGGCTAGTTTTATATCAACTTGACACAACTACAGTTATCAGAGAGGAGGAGGAAGTCTCAACTGAGAAAATGCCTCTCTAAGATTGAGCTACAGGCAAGCCTGTAAGGCATTTTCTTTTTTTTCTTTTTCTTATTTTTCTTTTGGTTTTTTCGAGACAGGGTTTCTGTGTGTATCCCTGGCTGTCCTGGACTCACTTTGTAGACCAGGCTGGCCTCTATCTCACAAAGATCCACCTGCCTCTGCCTCCCAAGTGCTGGGATTAAAGGCATGCGCCACCACCAGCACATCGGGCATTTTCTTAATTAGTGATTGATGTGGGAGGGTCCAGCCCATTGTGGGTGGTGCTTCCCCTGGGCTGAAAGTCCTAGGTTCCTTCTGTAAGAAAGCAGACTGAGCAAGCCATGAGGAGCAATCCAGTAAACAACATTCCACCATAGCCATCAACTCCTGCCTCCAGGTTCCTGCCCTGTTTGAGTTCCTGACCTGACTTCCTTTGATGATGAACAGTGATATGAAAGTGCTAGCCAAATCAGCCCTTTCCTCCTCAGATTGCTTTGTTTCATCACCAATAGAAACCCTGACTAAGAAAAAAGAGCCATGTGGAGGTGTATGCTAAATAAACCCTTTCCTCCCCTAATCGCTTTTTAAAAATGTTTAAATGTTGTTTATTAATTCAAGTTACATATCCATCATAGCCCCCTCCATTCGCTTTTTGTCATTAGGTTTCATTACAGCGGTAGTAACCCTAAACAGGACACACACTAAACAGCAACAAAAAAAAACAGATGAAAGTGTGGGGAAAAAGTAACATTTCACCAAAGATCATACATTGACACGTGCAAATTAAAATCATAGTGAGATATAATTATAACCTGTCAAAATGGCTAAAATAAAAATAATGGCAACCCCCTAAATATTACCAAGGATGCAAAGACATTATCACTCATGCATTGTTAGTGGGCTTTTAAAATGGCTTTGTAATTCTTTTCTGAATTGAACATACAACTATCATATGAATCAGAAATTGCATCTCTATGCTATGTTTATTTTACTACAATTAATAAAATAAATAATTCATACTGTACTATAAATTTCTATTGTATAAACAACAGTTATTCTGAACAGCTATATTGCTTAAAAATATTGAATTATCTAAATGTGTACTTTTAAAATGTGGCACAAAGTTTAACGTCTATTTGGCATTTTATTTTTCATATATCCTGGAGAATAAAACTGATTAGATTTCTTTAGACTTTTAAGAGCCCCTGATTGTACTCAGCCCTTTTCAATCGCCTTTCCCTTTTCATAACCATCATTCAAATTAGTCAGGCTTCCAGCATTCTCACTCTGCATCTTTCCCCACAGTCTTCACCCTGGCAGTTCTTAATTCAGGAACTTCTATCATTTCTGCCTCCCACTCCTAGTCAAGCCTGCACTTAACTCCTGAGACAGAACTGCTGATCAGGGAGGCTGCCACTAGCTGCATAGAACTGGAGCATTTCCAGCCCTGCATGCCAGGAACTGGAATGGCATATTCTAGAATTGGTATAAGGAACACTATGTTAGAAAGTAGAAATCTTATCTGGGAGTGGTGGTTCCTGCTGAAAATCCTAGCACTCTTAGAGGCAGAGGCAAGGAAGGGCCTAGGCAGGAGGATCAAAAATACTAAGATTGCTTGAGCTACACAGTGAAACTTAGTCTTAAAAAGACCCAGGGTCAAGCACCCAGGAAGGGAGTCAGGAGGATCTATAATTCAAGATCAGTTTGTGCTGTATAGGGAGTTCCAAACCTGTTTCAGCTACACAGTGACCCTTTCTAAAACCAAAACAAACCTGATCAAGCAGAAATTACCAAGTTTTTTAAGGTAGCTCAGGAGTAGAGAGGCTTGACTACATCGTGTAAATAAAAACACTGAATTCTACCCTAGCACTACAAAGGTAGCAAAACATTTAGAACAGATTTTAACAAGATACTGAAATCAAAGTTTTAATACTACCTCCAAAGTAAGGAAGAGAAAGTTGAATAGAGTCGGCACAAAAACTCTTACTAAATATTCTTGGGTCAGATCCCTTTGTATAAAACACAAATTTAGGGGCTAGAGAGATGGCTTGGTGGTTAAGAGCACTGGGTGTTCTTCCTGAGGACCTGAGTTCAATTCCCAGCACCCACATGGCAGTAACACCAGTTACCGAGGATCTGACACCCTCACACAGACATACATACAGGCAAAATACCAATGCACGTGAAATAAAAAGTAAATTAAAAATACTTTTTAAAAAACCACAATTGTCATCAGTAATAAGATATCACATAGTCCACAAACAGGCAGACATTTATTTGCCTCAGTGCTGGACCGATAACAAACCCTAGTCCTCAGAAGTAGTGGAAGTCAGGTTAGTTAGGAAGTGTTTCTAGACATATACAAGAAAACCAGTCTTTCGCGGTTAAGTGTGGTGTACTAAACTGGCCTGCAGCTGGTAGTATCATGAGTGTCTCTTGCTAATGGTATCTAGAAGCAGTCCCCTCACACACACTTTTTAGACTACTTACCAGATTTCAACAAGTAAATCCATATAATCACACTGGACCTGCCACTTCCAAGATCCTGGGCGTGATGGTCACTACTTTAAATTCTTAATAATTTTATCTTTAAATCTGTGCTTTATAAATGACTTCAATGGGACAATAGATTCTACACATAAACAGAAACGAGGTATGTAAGAAAGGAAAAACTTTTTTTCTTGTTTTTAAAAGAAAAGCATTTGGGGACTAGAGTGGAGATCAGTGGGTAGAAAACTTACCGAGCATGCACAAGCCCTTATTTTAATCATTATACAATATATAAAAGGCATAGTGGCACATGCTTGCAGTCTCAAAACTGAGGAAGTGGAGGCAAGAACATCAGAAGTTTAAGGCTATATCCTCAGCAACATAGAAATATCAAGGCAGCCTGGTATCATGATGCCCTGTTCAAAAATAGGAAAAAATATGTATATATAACTGTTGTCATATGCATACCTGGTACCACAGAGGCCAGAAGAAGAAATCAGACCACCTGGAACAGACTGTTGTCATGAGAATGCCGCTCTTTCCAAGGGCCTGGATTTGATTCTGAGCGTCCTCTTGACAACAGTCTCTTCGAAGTGATCTGATATCTTCTTCTGGCCTCTGTGGTACCAGGTATGCATGTGGTACACAGAAAAACATACAGGCAAAACACTCATATACACAGAATATTTTTTAAGTGTTAGCATATGTATACCATTTATATGCACATATGCAAATTTATGTAAAATTAAATGGTATTAAGCTACAAATTCTAAGTAATCTTGTTGTTCAATGTATTAGTTTATTTCAGATAACTCTTCATATTACTAAATATATACTATTTACATTTTAATAAGCAAATTAGTTTTTTGATTTGTCTTTTTCTTTTTCTTTTTGGTTTTTCAAGACAGGGTTCTCTATGTAACAGCCCTGACTGTCCTGGACTCACTCTGTAGACCAGGCTGGGCTTGAACTAACAGAGATCCACCTGTCTCTGCCTCACGGGTGCTGGGATTAAACCTGTGTGCCAGCATGCCCAGCCTCTAGTTTGTTGATTTTTCTAAATATAAAAATGTTAGCTCATGTTATGTAGCAAAACTTTTCTGGGGGAATGTAACACACATGTTCACTCACCCCAGAGAGGGAGCCTATGACTGACCAAGGAATGGATATCACCCATGAGTTTTATTGGGTTTACTTATAGGAGTATGGCTGAAGGGTTACTTACAGGAGCAGGAATGACTCAAAGACAGCTGCATCACGAAGGCTCACCTCAGCAGAGGTGACAGACAGCTCACAAACCTGAGAATCTAGAGCAATTGCACAGCCTGAAGGCAGCTCAACAGGTTAGTGTGTATTCTTTCCAGGTGCCTCAGTTTGTCTAAACTCCTTCCAGGCAGTTAGTAAAAGAAGTTTTGATTTTTCATTTCCCTGATGGTTAAGTATGTTGAACATGTCTTTGTTTCTCACCATTTGAGATTCCCCTACAGAGAATTCTTTGTTTATAATTTTTTAATTCTCTAAAACATCATTTTTAAATTTGATTATTTTGGGTTTTTCTTATCTAGCTTCTTGAGATTTTTATATATTTTGCATAATAGTCTATCCGATATGGAGTTGGTAAAAATCTTTTCTTAATCTGTTAGCTGCTGCTTTCTTACAGTTGAAGGTGTCCTTCACCTTACAGAAGCTTTTCAATTTCATGAGGTCCCATTTGTAAATTGTTGATCTTAGTGCCGGTGTTCAGTGTTGGGGTAATGTTAAGCATTCTAAATGTTAATTAATTGGTCGTGCTTGCTGTCTGTTACTTACATTGACTCTGATTGGTTAAATAAAATGCCAAGGCCTGATATTGGGCAAAGACAGAGAAAGGTGGGACTTCCTGTGATTAGAGCAGGAAGCCTGTGCTGTAGACAGAGGATTAGAACATTCCAGCCAGGAGCAGCAGGAAGGAGGCACACGCCATGGGTTAGAGAAAAGAACCTCATTCCACATGGCCAGGAACATCGGCATATCATGGGGAATGGCAGTCCAAGAGGACATATGTATATATGGGGTCATATTTGGGTAATAGAATTATGAACTAGCTTAGATGGGCTAAGATTGCACAACTCAGGCCAAGGCTTGGTAAAATCCACGTGGTGTCCTGTGTTCTCTTTTATAATGTCTGGATAAGAATTAATGGCTGCCAAATCAATTAATAATAACATAAATACTGGGTAAATACTTTAATTAGCCATATATTTTTTACATATGGCGCCCAACGTGGGGCAATTAGAATCCATGCTTACAGCCTGAGAAGGCCCAGGTGAAAGCCGGTTTCCTAGCCAAAGAGCGGGGAAATGAACCCAAATGCATTTCAAAAGTGTGGCTAACTTAACAAAAGAGGTAGCCTTGTAGCAAAGGTGGAAAACTTAGCTCTCCTTACATACTAAAAAACTGGCAGCCTTCTAAACAGAGCTTGAGAGTGGAAATAACCACCTAGATTAAAAATGGAGGAATTCATAATGCCTCAATACATTTGGATTTCAATTGAATTTGTTCCTCTTAGCATGCAAATGATTTTTACCCTGACAATTGTGATTCTGTGTATTGTTTTTGAGAACGTTCAGACTAGGACAGTCTTAAAGGATAGAATTTACAGATGGAATGTTAAATTGCCAACAATGATAATGAAGGAAAGAGGGAGGCCTTTCTTGATATATAAGACAACATTGATGGCAGCTGGAGCTAAGAGCTATGAGGTACTTCTCAGGGCTTTCTGGGAAGGGTCCACCAATGAAATACAGCCAAAACTAGATTCTAAGGAATAATGAACAAAGCTTTAATTACAGCATGGGATGGCATTGTTAGACATGCCAAGGCTCTCAGAATGTTGTTTCTTTACTTGATTTTTGTTTAGATGTCTTTGATTTTTCTATATCAGGAGGTAGAAAGGATATTTTTCTGGTTTGGCATTGCTAAAACAAACGAGATTTTTGAAGATTTTCGGGCAGATTTCAAATTGTCATTACAGTTCAAGGTTACTCTCTGGGTTACAGAGATACAAAGTCTGGGATTTAAATGAAATATTTGAACAGGGTGGTACTGCACATGCCCTTAATCCCTTAATCCCATCACACTAGAGGAAGAAACAGACAGATCTCTGGATTTCAGACCAGCCTGGTTTAAACAATGAAGGCAGGGCAGGAAACCTGCTGAGAAGATAAAGCTGCTTACTAAAGGCAGTCTAGAATTCAAAAAAGACACATTTTTTCCTTGAAGTTAAGTTTAATAATGTCCTTATTTATCTAATGCATAAATACATGCAATCTTAAATTTATGTAAAGAGAAAGGGGTCACAACCCAGTCTCCTTAGGTGTGGAGCTCCCACTGGAGAACTGGTTTCAAGAGGCATTTTGCCCCTAAAAGAGATATGTTAATCTCTGGGTGTGGTGGTGCACACATTTAATCCCAGAATTTTGGAGGCAGAAGCAGGCTAATCTCTGTGAGTCCAAGGCTAGCCTGGTGTACAAAGTGAGTCCAGGACAAGGCTATACAGAGAAATCCTGTCTCTGGGGAAAAAATAAAGAAAGAGATATATTCTGTTAACCAATGTAAGGACCCAGAGCAGAGTTAGGCTTGGGAAGAACATGCAAACAGCATGCCTCTCACAGCCAACAGTTAAAAAAAGCTAACATAAAATAGCACATCATGCTATTTTACACCAATCTCCTTAAAAATGGAGTTTCCATGGGAGAGTTGGAACTCAAACTAATACAAAATGGTTTAATTAATGCTATTGTTTAATAAGGGTAATTCAATTATTTAAATTCATACCTTGATCTCAAAATTTGGGAGACAAGGTTAAAACAGTTTCCTTGTGTGTTCAAGGCCAATCTAACCTACAGAGCTCTACAGAGCAAATCAAGACAGCCCAAGCTACAAAGAGAAACCCTGTCTCAATAAGGATAGATATATCCACATAGAAATTAAATCTCCAAAGAAAGGAGAAAAGGAAAGAAGAAATAAATAAATGCAAAACTTTGATCCCAAAACATGAGAGACAAAGACAGAGACAGATTGGTTCCTTTTGAGTTTGAGGCCAACCTAATCTCCAAAAAGCCAGAACAACACAGAGTAAACCTGTTTTAATCAATTAATAAATTTATGTCAACTCTTGAGGAGAATACTTAAACTCCATGCAGTCTTATGCTGTATTTTCATTTAAAATAGATAATATATAGCATATATATGTAATACTATTATATCTCATGTTTTTATATGGCATGCATGGAGACTTACAAATGTCTTTCTGCTGTTCAAACAAAGAACAGAAAAATATCCCTTAATTGATTTGTACATTCTGCACATTGAAGGCATCTTGGTAATTGAAGAACTATATGTTACTTGTGAGAAATATTTTCAGAACAATGGGACCTGAGTCCAAAGAAGACAAGACACGTAACTCAAATGATCCAGCCTCACAGACTGCCTCAAAGGCTGTTTCCTCAAAAATCTGCATCCAGAGGAACTTCAAACAGCTTGCTGAGATGGCCCAGCCTCAAAGACTTTTCCAGACAAGACATCAATAAAGCCCTGAACTTTCCTACCCAAAGTCCAGACTACAAACTGCTCAGGACATTCATATTGCTGAGCACATAGAGATTGGACAAAAAATGTTACAATTAACTTGATTAACCATTTTTTTCCATTTTATTTGGGCCCCCAAACAGGTTTTCTGCGTCCCAATTCAGCAGGAAGAGAGCGACGTCCTATTCCCAAAAAGTGGTGTGGATGATTCTTTGATCATTTGATGTGTTACAAATGTTGTTTAGGTGTAATGGTTACAAATTGTCATATGGTCTTGTTAAGCAAGGTATAGAAAGTTAGACTTGAAGATTTCTTTTTCTTTTCTCTATCCTTCTTTCTCTCTTATAAAGGGGGAAAGGAATTGAAAAGAAAAAGAGGGATATATATAAATGACAAGATATAAGAATAGATTATTGAATCTGCTCTGAAACTCAAAACTATTGTTATTTTTTAAATAAGGTTATCTTTTGATACAATAGTATAGAATTTTGTATATTGATACAAAAATAAGATTACTTTTGATTCATTGGTATAGAATTTTATATTTACATATGTATTATGCATATTTCAACTTATATAAGGTATTGTGCCTATACAAATCATTTAAAAGTACAGGTTTACTTCCAATCCTTTTATGGGTTGCTATTGCAATCTATTTAGGAGTCTGGGTAATACAGGTTGATTGCTGGCCAGTCAAGGTTCTGGTCATGTCAAATACTAGTCTTAATTTATCACAAAATAGGCTTAATAGGTTAAATACATAATAAATGGATAAAAATATACAGTTTGTTCATAGATAGATAGAAGATAGATGACAGATACATTTGTAAATAAATCGATAGATGTCTTCAAAACCCTCAGAAGCATACAGAAAATGGCATTTAAAGATATTTTTATTATATTAAGAATTGTTTGACTTAAGACAGTCAGCTCCTGACAGCTCCCATTTACTTGGAAGAAGACAATGAGCATCAAAAAGAAATCTCCCATCAGGAGATAATTCCTATTGGGCAAAAATGCCCCTGCTCTCTCAACAGATTATATATAGTCCAAAGATGGACCAGAGCTTAAATGCAGGTAAGTTGATGTTTCTGCAGAGACAGAATGGGAAAATCCTTATTTCCTGCTTCACAATTTAGTCTGTGAAAAAATGCTTGGCCAGAAGGCTGAAGATGATGCTCCAATGGTATGGAGAGATATTTGGTACTGTCTAGGCAGCAAACTGTCATTTTTTCTTTTTGGAAGCTGTTCTTCTGTGCTTCCTACTCACTCAAATAATAACTTTATCCCTTCTTATGTCTCTGATGTGGGTGAAGGCATAATAGTTATAAAATTTCAATTGAACTTGAGTTGTTTAGGATTTAAAAGGATATTTTCAATTCTAAATAAAATCTAGGTTTATAAATATAGGATAATATAGAAATTACTCAGGTTCAGAACTTTAGACACAGTAAGATAGATAGATGATATTTTTTCTTCTTCAAGATTGCCTGATACAAATAAGCTAAACATTACGTGTATAACTTTTATATATGGTTTTCTTGATTGTCTCATATTTGTTCTTACTGTTTTTACTATATGAGTTAAAAAATTTGACCTTTTTTTTATTAAACAAAAGGAGGGAATTGTTGGGGTAGTGTTAAGCATTCTAAATGTTAATTAATTGGTCATGCTTGCTGTCTGTTACTTACATTGACTCTGATTGGGTAAATAAAATGCCGAGGCCTGACAGAGAAAGATGGGACTTCCTGAGATTAGAGCAGGAAGCCTGTGCTGTAGACAGAGGATTAGTTCATTCCAGCCAGCAGTAGGAAGAAGAAAGCATTCCAGCCAGGAGCAGCAGGAAGGAGGCACATACCATGGGCTAGAAAAAGGAACCTCATTCCACATGGCCAGGAACATCGGCATATCGTGGAGAATGGCAGTCCAAGGGGATGTATGTATATATGGGGTCATATTTGGGTGATAGAATTAAGAGCTAGCTTAGATGGGCTAGGATTGCACATTTCAGGCCAAGGCTTGTTATAATCCACATGGTATCTGTGTACTCATTTATAATGGACGGTTAAATATTAACAGCCACCGAACCAATTAACAATAACATAAATACTAGGTAAATAGTTAATTAGCCATATTTCTTTTTACAGTTCAGTGTTCTATTCAGAAATTTGTCTCCTGTGTCAATGTATTCAAAATTATTACCCACTTTCTCTTCTATGCTGAAATCCATTTTGACCAGCACCATTTGTTGAAGATGCTTTTTTCCCCATTGTGTATTTCTGGCTTCTTTATCAAGAATAGGTATCCATAGGTGTGTGGATTTACATTTGGGTCTTGTATTTGATTCTACTGATAATAATGTCTACTTTTATGCCAATACTATGTGTTTTTCATTATTATTGCTCTGTAGCTTGAAATCAGGGATGGTGATACCTCTCGATGTTCTCTTATTGTACAGGATTGTTTAAGTCATTTTGAGTTTTTTGTTTGTCTGTTTGTTTGTTTTCCATATGAAGTTGAGTATTGTTCTTTCAAGGACTGTAAAGAATTGTGTTGGAATTTTGACAGAGATTGCACTGAATCTGTACATTACTTTTGGTAGGATGGCCATTTTTACTGTTAATCCTACTGATCCATGATCATGGAATATCTTTCCATCTTCTGATATCTTCTTCAATCCCCTTCTTCAAAGACTTGAAGTTTGTATCACACAAATCTTTTACCTGCTTTGTTACAGTTACCTGAGATATTTTGAAGGGTTTTGTTTCCAATATTTCTGTCAGTTTATTTATATAGTTTATTTACATTTACTTATTTTCATATGTTCAACCACCCCTGAATCTCTTGATCTTGGAGCCTACTTGATCATAGTGTGTACTTTTGATTACCTTATTGTGTTCCTTTACCTACCACCCTACTCCACCCCAATCCCTTCCAACACTCAACACTAGGTAAGAGAGAAAGAAGAATAGATGGGGAAGGGGGCATAGATCTCTTTAGACTACTTCCTGCTGATTAGTGGTGTGGATTTCTTTGAGGTCAAGACCAATCTTCTTTGTCAGGATACCTCCAACTAGCAACCAGCAATTCAGCAAACAGCAAATGGTCATCAACAACCAGCAATCCAGCAAACAGGAAAAGCAATCAGTAATCAGCAAAAGCAGCAGCAGAAACCAGCAGCAGCAGGGGCAGCAGTGTGGGGGAGGAGCAGCAGCCACTACCTCTTTTGGGGTTCTGGCATCTTTTATACCTTCAGCTGGCAAAATCATGCCCCTACTAGAGCATAAGACAAATCATAGTTAGCTGCTGTTATCAATCTGAAGCAGCCCCATATCCTACACTTGGGATTGAAACAAAAACATATTTCCAACATAACAGGGTTTTTAAAGAAATGAAAATTCTCACTACAATGGTTGGTGATTTTTTATGTGTTCTTGGATTCAGTTTGCAAGTATTTTATTATGTATTTTTGCATTTTTGTTCCTAAGGGAAATTGATCTGCAATTCTTTATGTAGTTTGGGTATCCAGGTAACTGTGGCCTCATAAAATGAATTGGGCACAATTCCTTTTGTTTCTGTTTTAAAATTTGAGGAGTATTGGTGTTAACTCATCTCTGAAAGTTTGTTAAATTTCTGCACTAAAGCCATCTAACCCTGGGAAATTTTTGGTTGGGAGATTTTAATGACTGCTTCTATTTCATTAGGGGTACTAAGTCTATTTAAATTGTTCATCTGATCTTGATTTAACTTTTGTAAGTGGTACCTATTGAGAAAATTACCATTTCTTTTAGAAAGAAAAATTTACAATTTGATCAAATACAGGTATTTAAACTATGTCCTTATGATTCTATGGATTTCGTTGGTGTGTGTTGTTCTGTCCCCCATTTTGTTTCTGATTTTCTTTATTAGGATATTCTCTCTCCATCTTTTACTTAGTTTGGATAAGGTTGTATCTATTTTGTTGATTTCCTCAAGGAGCCAACTCTTTGTTTCCTTGACTCTTTGTATTCCTCTCTGTTTCTATTTTATTTCAGCCCTGAGCTTGATTATTTCCCACTGTCAACTCCTCTTTGGTGTGTTTTCTTCTTTTTGCTCTAGAGCTTTTGGGTACGCTGTTAAGTTGGTAGTATGAGATCTCTCCAATTTCTTTATAAAGGCATTTAGTGCTATTAACTTTCCTCTTAGTACAGCTTTCATTGTGTCCTATAAGTTTGGGTATGTTATGCATTCATTTTCATTGAATTTTAGAAAGTCTTTAATTTCTTTCCTTATTTCTACCTTGACCCAGTCATCCTTCAGAAGGGCATTGCTCAGTTTCTATGATTTTGTAGGCTTTCTATTGTTTCTGTTGTTATTGATATTCAGCTTTCAACTATGGTGGTCTGATAGGATGCAGGGAGTTATTGCAATTTTCTTATATCTATTGAGACTCATTTTGTGTCTAAGTATGTGGCCAATTCTGGAAAATGTTCTCCAGTGCTGAGAAGATATAGTCTTTTGAGCTTGGGTGAAATATTCTGTAAATATTATTTATGACCCTTTGGTTTGTAGCATCTGTTAGTTCCAGTATTTCTCTGTTTAGTTTTTTTCTGGATACATTTCCCTCGGTGAGAGTGGAGTAATGAAGTCTTACACTGTCAGTGTTTGAAGGTTAATATGTAATTTAAGCTGTAGTTGTGTTTCTTTTATAAAAAGTGGTGCCCTTATGTCTGGGGCATAGATGTTAAGAGTTGAACTGTCATCTTGTTGGATCCTTCCTTTGATGAGTAGGTAGTGTCCTTCCACATTTCTTTTAATTAATTCTGGTTTGATTTCTATTTTGTTAGATACTGGAATGGCTATGCTAGCTTGCTTCTTTGGTCCATTTGCATGGAATATCTTTTTCCAACCCTTTACCCTGAGGTAATGACTATCCTTGATACTGAGATACGCTTTTCTATGCAGCAGAAGGATGGATCCTGCTTTTCCATCCATTGTGTTAGTCTGGTGTCTTTTTACTGGGGAATTGAGAGCATTGCTATTGAGATACCAATGATCAATTGTTAATACCTGATTTAGTGGTGATGGTGGGGTATGTGTGTGTGTGTGTGTGTGTGTGTGAGTGAGTGAGAGAGAGAGAGAGAGAGAGAGAGAGAGAGAGAGAGAGAGAGCTTATTTTGGTTCCGCTGGAGTGAAAACATTGATTTCCTGCATTATGTGGGTGTGGTTACCCTCCTTGGATTGGAGTTTTCCTTCTAGCTCCTTCTATAGGGCTGGATTTATAGATATATATGTTTAAATTTGACTTTATCATGGAATATCTTGTTTTCTCCATCTATGGTGATTAAAATTTTGGCTGGGTATAATAATTTGGGTAGGTATCTGTGGTCTCATAGTTTGCAGCACATCTGTCCAAGATCTGGCTTTTAGAGTCTCCATTGAGAATTCAGGTGTAATTCTAAATAAGTCTGCCTTTATATGTTACTTGGTCTTTTTTTCTCTTGCAGCTTTTAATATTCTTTCTTTATTCTGTATGTTTAGTGTTTTGATTATTATGTGGCAAGTGGATCTGCTTTTCTTGTTGAGTCTATTTGGTTTTCTGTATGCTTCTTATACCTTAAATAGGCATTTCCTTCTTTAGGTTAGGGAAATTTTCTTCTATAATTTTGTTGAAAATATTTCCTGGGCCTTGGACCTGGGAATCTTCTTCTTCTATTCCTATTATTCTTAGGTTTGGTCTTTTCATAGCGTCCCAGAATTTTTGTGTCAGGAATATTTTAGATTTAATATTTTCTTTGACTGACTTTCAATGCCTGAGATCCTCTCTTCCATCTCTTGTATTCTGTTGGTGAAGCACCTCTATAGTTCCTGTTTGCATCCCTAAATTTTTCATTTCCAGAGATCCCTGTTTGTTTTCTTTATTGCTTCTATTTTTATTTTCAGTTCTTGAACAGTTTTGCTTCCTTCAACTGTTGTTTTTTTCTTAGCCTTTTAAATGGGATTTATTCATTTTCTCCAATTGTTTGT
>CAJQZJ010035177.1:134508-149399 GCA_907164525.1 Lophiomys imhausi | reverse complement strand
TACTTCAAAAAAATTAATGTCACATACAACTTAATATCTTTTTTATTATAATGTTTATTTATTACATCAAGTTGCATCTCAATCATAGGGCTCTCTTTCCACCCCTCCTGGTTCCACCCTCCCACCCTCTCCTCCCTCTCCCACCCACAAGTTAATATCTTAATGCATATTATCAAATAACCCTAAAAAACATAGTACCAACTTAAACTGTCAGTAACAAAGATTGTCCTTGTTCACAGGATTTCAACAGCATGCATATAACATGGAAAATCTATTTCATACAAAATCTTATTATCTCACCCTTTTATCTTTCTGAGTACTTGGAAAGTTGCATTTTTTTATAATTTCTTTTATTTTTGTGACTTTTCTATTCATGATCTTTGCCCAGTATTCTGCTGTTATTTTGTGTTCTTCTTATTGATTCATGAGAACTGTATATATAGTAAGAATATTAACAAAGATTTGCCATTTTCTTATGTTACATGTGTTAGTGTTTACTTCTCAAATTTTTAAATTTTTATGAAGTTCAATCTACATGTCATTCTGTAATTTAATGGTTTCATATTTTAATATTTTAAAATTTGTTTGGGTGGAAGATGTGAAATAATGTTCTTTTTTCACTAAATAAGTGGCCCTAATATTCTGATACCCTTTGTAAAGAAGAAAAATATAGGGCTTGTAACTTTCTACAACATTGTGGTCTCAATGTAGCAATAATATGTAACTACTGCAAATTCATTTTTTTTCCAAGACAGGGTTTCTCTGTGTATAGCCCTGGCTGTCCTGGACTCACCCTGTAGATCAGGCTGGCCTCAAACTCACAGAGATTCGCCTGCCTCTACCTCCCCAGCACTCAGATTAAAGGTGTGAGCCACTACTGCCCAGCTACTACTGCAAACTTCTATCTCTGACATTATAACAACTGTAAGGAACCTAGATCTATTAAGATGGCCTATAATCTATATTTAAGTACTGCTAAGCAGAAAGAGTACTTCCAGATGTGCCTTGGAGATGTAGAATGCCCTCATCTCTGTATCACATGCTCTGACTATATGTCAAAGGCCAATGGATGGTATTTCTTAAAATTTCCTATCCAAAGTTTCAGTATTCTTGAATAAATTCTTATTCTTTGACTATTATAGTATCATCCCTGAATAAACCCAGAGATGTTCATTTTAGAAAGCCTACTAATCAAATGGCACGATCACTTTGGAAGAAATATGTTCAAGTTGATGAATAGAGAATCAATTATTTTAGGGTAGAAATCCCCCTACACTGTTAAGGAAATTAACCAATTACTGGAGAGCCCCTAGTTTTCCACTCTAATACCCTTTATAAAGCAGCAAGTCTTGTTTTTTTATCTCAGAGACTAGCATGTCACATAGAGTGTGGAAAACCAAGAATCCTGCAATGCATAAGATGTACAGCTATGGTGGTACTGGCAATCTCATGACACATATTGCCCACCACAAGATCAAGTTCAACAAATATCCCCCAGGTTACCTTTAGAAAGTCAACAGGAGGCATGACCACTCAAAAAAGAAACAGTTTCTGCCAAACTGTCAACCTTAATAAATCATAAATGTTGGTAAGGGAACAGACTGCCAAAGGAGCAAAACTGTCCTACACTAATGTGGTGTGATTAGGCAACTCTAAAGTTCTGGGAAATAGAAAACTTCCAAAGTCATCTGTTATCATAAAGGCCAAATTCTGTGTTGGAAGTACAGAAAAGAAGATTCGTGGTGTTTTCAGAAGGGAATTATGTCTTAGTGGCTTGAAGCAATATAGAAGGTTTACTAAATTCTCATAAATGCTTAAAGCAAGAGGAGGAAGAAAAAGAAAGTTTGCACCCTTTCTCTAGCTGTACCCACACAATGCCAGTAAATGAAATCCCCACTTACATCTGTTTTTATTCTTGCCTACCTTGCCCTAACATGCTCCTAAGTTATTAAAACCAAACTCAAATTCTATAGAAAGAACTAATTACATTTCCTCCAACATGCATTGCTTTATTCTTGAACCTGTTTTTGGCCAAATTACATAGTGCTGGAAGATACTAGGTAAAGACATATTGCTTCACATTCTTTTTAAGTTTCTTTGATGCATCAGATACCACTGGCTTAAGATACTAGGACAACCAGAAAATTCTATTTTTAGCAAACAGGAAAAGAGGTATTTGTAGAGTTTTTAATTTCTACATCTAACATAGGTTAAATCAACAAGCAACTGCCCTATCATATAACACAAAATGCCAGGGAATCTCAGATACTGCCTCACCCCAAGAGACCCCAACAATAGAAAAGTTGTATCCAGCAAGAACCAGATAAGATCATAATAACCCAATAGTTAGAGTTAAAAATATTAAGTAAAATAAGTAAAAAAAATAAGCAAAATATGCATAGCTAAGGTCAAGTGTATTCCTAATAGATAAAGAAAAGAAAATGAGGAGATGGATAGTCTTCCAAAGGGTCTTTTCAATATGTCTAATGAGAGGTATCTATGCATAGGTTATACATTTCTGCAACAGAAAACTCCCACAGTGAGTTGAAAAGTTGTCCTTGTAAATGCCATTCACATACTCACACTTGTGAAACATAAAACTAGACCAAATATTCAATAGTGTTTATGTGCCACATACCAATAAAAGGATATAAAATCAATGATAAATCAATTGTGGTCCTGTTAAAGTTTAAAGTACAGTGAAGGTAGACATATTAAGCATGTCATTACAGTTAACTTGATCATGCTACTATGATTCAAAAAGTATAGGATTGTCCTAAAAGGGCCAGTGCTCATGATATAGGAGAAGCTGTCCACGAACTCCTGCCTGTGGTTACCAAATGCTTGGATTACAGGTATGTGCCACCATGCCTGATTCCTTTAGCAATTTCTTGTATAAAATACACTGGATTTATTCTCCCATTTTACTGAAATTTTATATCCTCCAACCAATTTCTCCACAACCTTTCCCCCTGACCTACAGTATTTGGGTGATTTCAAAATATTAACATTAATCGGTTTCCTGAAACCATCAGCCAACTCTAACATGTGACTGTATGACATAGTGACACTCAAAACTTTGCCCACTTATTTCCTTAGAAGGGATTCTTGTAAACGCTCACAAAAGGTGGAAGACAGGCTATGCTTAGAGATTCTTTCTCTTAGAGCCTTTGTTAAAATAGTGCCAATTTTGCCCTTTCTTGATATATTAAGATGCAGGGCTAGAGATATGACTCAGCAGTTAAGAGTGCCTAATGTTCTTGCAAAGGACCAAGTTCAGTTCCTAGCACCCTCAATGGTAGCTCACTAATGCCTGTAACTCCAGCTCCAGGGGTTCTGGCACCCTCTTCTGGCCTCTGAGGACATCTGCATCACCCCTCCTGCACACACATTATTTTTAAAAAATAATAAAGATAAATCTTAAAAATATAAAAATATGAGTGCTTGCTAGTCAAATTTTCAAAAACTGGTTAATGTGCTAAGGAAAAAAATAAGACATGTTGTTTTTTGGTTTTGGTATTTTGAGACAGGTGCTGTCTATTATGTATCTATGGAGGTCCTAGAATCCATTATGTACACCAAGCTAGCTTCCCACTCATAAAGATCTCCCTGCCTCTGCTGCCCAGGTGCTGGAATTAAAGGTGTGAGCCACTATACCTGGAGAGAAGAACTACTTTAAGTGAATAGCAAGATAGTGATTGTCTCTGTGTGTGAAGGCATGGAGGCCTTCTAAAGTATTAAAAATATTCTAAGCTGGCGCAGTGCCTCGCATGTATAACCTCAGCACTCACTCAGGAAATGTTACAAGTTTAAGGTCATCTGGGTATCCTATCTCTACCTCAAAACACCAGAGAGAGAGAGACAGAGACACACAGAGAGACACACAAAGAGAGACACACATTTCTTAAACTGTATGATTAATACTCATACCTATGTTATTTTTATGTCATTTACTTAATACTGTCACATTTTAAGTAAAACAAAGCAAAAATAAATACAATATTTACACAGAAAACTACATATTAAAATAAAATACAATAAAATATTTTATATAATCATCTATTGAAAGGGCTTTCCCCAACAAGACTCCAAACCCCAAGTCCCTACCCTAAATGGACAGATTAGATGAAATCAAAATTTAAATACCTGACAACTGTTATTTTTAAATATTCATATAAACAAAATTAAAAGAATACAGAGTAGTGATCAAAAATGTGTATTATGTGAGAAAAAGATTAATACTTTACATACCTGAAGAATTCCCTTTCCTGTAAATCAATGAGGAAAAGATGGCACATCAGAAAAAATCAGTTAAGAACATCAAGTTCTAGAGCCTGGCAGTGGTGCCACATGCCTTTAATCCCAGCACTTGGGAGGCAGAGGCAGGCAGATCTTTGCAAGTTTGAGGCCTGCCTGGTCTACAAAGTGAGTTCAGGACAGCCAGGGCTACGCAGAGAAACCCTGTCTCAAACAAAAACAAAACAAAAAATCCCATCAAATTCTGTAGGGTAACTAAGAGCACAGTAATGTCTTTTAACGTTAAGAAGTTCTATGGGAACCTGCTGACCAAAAGCCAGAGAAGAACTAGCCCATGCCTGGCTCTTTAGCTCTTTATTTGATATATATCATGGTATGTATACACACACACACACACACACACACACACACACACACACACACACACACACACATATGGTATTTGGGTGAGGCACTGTCCCACTGTTATATGCTAACTCCATGTTTTAGAAAGCTTCTATATTGGAAGATTTCCATATGGCTTCTTCAAAGGTATCTGGTGTTGGCTATCCCTCACAATGTAATCTTCCCTACTGTACTCTGCCCTCACACTCATGGTCTTAGTTAATCCTTCCTATATCTTTCCCCTTCCATACTACCTATATTCTCTACCCTGTCCCTTGAAATCCCCTTCCATGGCCCCTCACTAGTTTCCTGACTTACATTGTCACTCCCATGTAAACACACATATCCAAAGATTCAAAGCTAAGATACACATATGAGAGAGAACATATGACATTTGTCTTTCTGAGTCCAGGTTGCCTCACTCAGAATAATTATTTCCAACACCATCCATTCAGCTATGAATTTCAAAATTTTGTTTTCCTTTACAGATGAATAGGATTTCATTGTGTTATACATACCACATTTTCATTATCTATTCAGCAGTCCATACACATCTAGAATAGTTCCAACTCCAGTCTATTGTGAATACAGTAGGAATGAACATGGAAGAGTAAGTACCTTTGTAGTAGAATATGAGTCTTTTGAGAATATGCCCAGGAGTGATGTTGTGGTTTGGATTAAGAATGGCCCCCATACACTCATATATTTGAATTCTTAGTTATCAGGGACTGGCACTATTTGAGAAGGATTAGACAATGTGGCCTTGCTGGAGTAGGTGTGGCCTTGTTGAAGGAAGTGTGTTACTGGGATGGGCTTTGAGGTTTCAAAAGCCCAAGTCAGCCCCCCACGCATCTCTCTCTCTCTCTCTATGTCTATCTCTCTCTCTCTATCTCTATCTCTTTGAGGATCAGTATGTAGTTCATTCTCAGCCACTTCTCCAGCATCATATCCGTGTTTCCCATGCACCCTGACATGGTTATAATTGACTAAGTCTGTAAGAGACTGTAAGGAATTTTCTTTTATAAGATTTTCTTATAAAATATGATTTTCTTTTATAAGAGTTGCCTTGGTCATGGTGACCTTTCACAGAAATAGAACAGTGACTAAAAAAAGTGGCATAGCCAGATCATATGGTAGATCTATTTCAAGCTTTTTGAAGAATGTCCACACTGATTTTCGTAGTATCTAACTGCTTTCTGATTGGCTATAAGGTAAACTTTACAACATGGAACTCATGCCTGGTACCATTAAAAGGGCCATAAGCAAGCAACCAACCAACAACAAATCTCTCAAAAAACCATGCTGGATAGGTCATAGGCCTTAGGGAAGAATCTAGTGTTGTTATTCTACAAAATAGATACAGTAAAAAACTTTTCCCAAAAAATTTATCATTATATCCATAGATTAGTGCATTGCTCAACATCATCAGAGAAGTTCCTCTTTGCAGTAGGATGTGACTAATTCAGAGACTTGCCACTGCTCAACATGCAGAGATTAAAAGACTACAGAGAACTCAGTTCTAAACGGTGTATGTATACCACAAATATTCCCCTCAGAGCTCAGGTATCATCATGGAAGAGTGAACAGAAAGACATTAAGAGCCAGAGATAATGAAAATATGCACCGAATTAGTATTTGCCAGACATGATAAAGCTGTTGTACACATGAACTCACATTAGCTATGACTACATGCATAAAACCTACACAAGATCAAACTGGCCAAAATCCCAGCATGAAAGAGGAGAGGCTCATGAAGTTCCACCCCTAGCTAAGGAACTCTTGGCAACTGATGGCTGCTGGAGGAGAAAGAGGCAGTTTCCTTCAGGGATGTAGTACCAGAATCATTACCCATGCTTCAGTAAATGATACTATACCAATGTATACACAGGCAGCACTAAGTGGACTCAGTGGGTAACAAAACACAGCCCATGAAATTGGGAGGAAAAAGTAATGGAAGAATAAGTGAGGAACTGGAGGAGATGGAATAGAGGTAGATTTGATCAAAAACATTACATACATTGTGAAATTCTCAAACAATAAAGCTATTACTAAAAACTCTAAAAATAACATATATATGCATATATTGTATATATGTTTGTGTGTGTGTGTGTGTGTGTGTACACTTTTTGTGTGTCTGTGTGTGTACTTTTTGTACTTCCAAAAACAGAACATCAGTATATAAGGCTGAGTGTATGTGTACATACCTACAATCCTAGCCACTAGGAAGGCTGAGGCAGGTTTGCAAGTTTGAAGCCAGTCTGGATAATATGCAAGACACATGGGGGTAAAGAATTAATTCCTAAAAGTCAAAGAAAAAATTGTAATCAGTAACTATATAAAAATATTCAGTCTCACTAAACATTAGCTACTAATCAAAATTAAGTAATAATGACAAATCATTTTGACCCATCTTGTTGGTGGGTGAAGATATAAGAAACAGGGTTTCACCACTGGGCGGTGGTGGCGCACTCTTTTAATCCCAGCACTTGGGAGGCAGAGGCAGGCGGATCATTGTGAGTTCGAGGTCAGCCTGGTCTACAAAGTGAGTCCAGGACAGCCAGGGCTACACAGAGAAACCCTGTCTCGAAAAAACCAAAAAAAAAAAAGAAAAAAAAAGAAAAAGAAAGAAAAGAAAAGAAACAGGGTTTCTCTTATTGTTGGGAGTAGCAAAATTGGGAACACTCTTCTTAAAGAACATAGCCTTAAATGAAATTTTTTCAATCATGAAATTCTTTTGCTGGAATACTAATTTGTACATACACTGGCATAGATGCCCAAAGTAAAACTAAATGGCCATCAACATAGGACTGAATGTATGCTATATCACACAATTGAATTTGTACACTTGTTTAAAAGGAAGATGCTTCTGGCCAATTCTTATATTTTTATAAATCATGTTGATCAACATATGCATACACACGCACACACACACACACACACACACTGTATGTGTGTGTGCGTGTGTGTGTGTGCGTGTGTGTGTGTGTGTATGCATAAACCAATTTGAAGGAAACTCACTTAACTGTTCATTATAGTTATCTCTTTAGGAGGTTACTTGAAGACAGACAATTATAGCATTTAACTTCTATATTGTTTGAAACTTTATCATTATGTACCTGAAGATGAATCTTTTTAATTGTCCAATATATATTTATTAATAACTGTATGCACTTATAGCAAATATAAAAAATTACCTAACTACTAGCCCTAAGAATGACTATAACCCCAATTACCTAACAACCAAAACCTATTAATACCTATAAGAACTATTATCTAACAACTAATCCTAACCTTTTAGAAGGATACAGTATCTGGGGCAGGTCCTCAGTTGTCAGAAACACCTCTGGAGTAGATCCTTTAAGACACTTTAGTCAACCATCTTTCTTCAGGAATATCTCAGACGTAGGTCCTTTAGAGTAAGTTGGCTATGGCAGCTTCACTTTAAATGAGGCTTGAGGCTTTAATCTCTCTGGAAGGCCTCAGCTGTCTGTACGCCAACTTATTCAGTTGGTATTAGCCACTCAGCCACTCTGCCTCAGTCTTTGAGGCTGCCACAATTCTATTCAGACCACTGTTTGAACTGGTCAAAGCCCTCTCGGCAAAAGCTGAGCCATAGGGTTTAGTTCTTGGCCTTTTGCTGCTTTGCTGAGGCTTTCTCTGCTCACCAGCTTCTTTCTGCCTCAAGGAGAGCTGGCCGTAATTTTTCAGCTCTGTTGGAGATCAGCTTTTCAATCCACCAGCATTTTCTCCATCAGATGATACAAACTGCCCTGCATCTTGTCATCTCTAGTGTGGGAACTCTCTAGCATGGGAACTCTTGGGCTCCACGACTTCATAAGGCTATTAGCAGCTGAAAGCAATGCCAGGCCATAAACCTTGTTTTTAGTCCATATGTTGCTATGCCAATTGCCCACAGCCAAGTTGATCTTCATGCCCCCTATGAAGAGACTGTATCAAAGGTCCTAGATATTCACTAAATCTAATTTATATTAATCTAACTCCCCTTACATGTACCTGCATATTTTTTATCAGGTAGATCTCTGTGAGTTTGAGGCTAACGTGGCGTACAGAGTGAGATCCAGGACAGCCAGGACTACACACACGCACACAAAAACCTGTCTTGAAAAACTGAAAAAAAAAAAAAAAGAGTCCAAAATCAAGTTCATCCTTAGCTAGATATCCATCTTAAAGTCATTTTGACTTTACATGTAATGTAAGACTGTCACACACACAAAAAAAACCTATACAGATGATAAACAGATTGATAATACATACATACTAGATACATATATAGATAAATATGCATATACACTGAAATACCTATAGTTTCAACATCTAAATATACCTCAAATATACCAACTTCTTTCCAAGGTCATACATATCTTGGCTTAAGTCACTACCATTATCTCATTTATGTTGTTGCAAACATTCTAATGTTTCTTCATGTTTCCATTCCTACAACAATCTAACCCATAATGCATTTTTTCTTTTTTACTTAAATTTTAGGTGAGCATACAAAGTGAAGTTTCATCATGGCATCTTTACACAGTGTGCCACTATACCTTGTTGGCATTTCTCATTTTCCCAATTGCTCTCTCCTATATGCCTCCTTCTCTCTGGCTAGTTCTCTCCCTTCCCCAGTTAGTCCTGTCTTCTCCTTTCTTATCACATGTATTTCATTGTGTTCCCAATCTCCTACATCCCTTATGATCTCTCCCTTGATTCTTTTCTAATTTTATCACACACACACACACACACACACACACACACACACACACACACACCACGTGCTCATATATAAAAACATACACACATAAATAATTTTAAGTCTATATTCTAACTCTAAGGAAGAATTTGTATTTGTGTGTTAGAGTCTGGCTTGTTTCACTTAGCATTATGATCTGCAACTACATCCATTTTCCTGTAAATGTGTTTTAATTTTTCTTTATGACTGTACAAAATTCCAGCATGTGTATATGTATATATATATATATATATATAACATTCTCTTTATTCATTCATCTCTTGATGTACATCTAAGTTGTTTCCATATCCTGCCTACTGTAAGTAGTACAACAATAAATATGATTATTTGAATATTCAAATTTTCCACAACAATATGAATGGTCATTTAAGAGATTGGATATTTTTTCTCTGATCAAAACCAGTTAATGACTTTTCATCAAAATTAAATTCAAGCAGCCAGGCATGGTGGAGCACACTTTTAATCCCAGCACACTGGATATAGAGGCAGGCGGATCTCTGTTAGTTCAAGGCCAGCCTGGTCTACAAAGTGAGTCCAGGACAGCCAGGGCTACACAGAGAAACCTGTCTCAAACAAACAAACAAAAAAAAACCAAAAACAATTAAATTCAAGCTTCTTGTCATGCTTTTATAGGGTATATATGACTTATCCTGTAGCTACTTCTAGAAGTTTGCCTTGTGTAATACTTTCTCAATCTGTCTGATCTAGTCATACTGGTTTCTTTTCTGTTTCTCAGAGAATGGTAAATTTGCTTCTTCCCTGAGGTTTATTGCGGTTTCTCTTCCTTTCAGCATAATGTTATTCTCCTGTTCTTCACATAGTTCAACTTTTCTTGTCAGTCATCCCTTACCTTAAATGCTATCTCAGGAGATAGAAAACTTCTGTGACCTGCCAATCCAAAGGAACACCCACTCATTCTCCACTGTATTTAAAGCTCTATTTAAAGCTTTGTATAACACTGAGCAATGTCTTGTATTGTTTTTGCTCATCTCCAGCCAAGAGACTCCTCATATTAGTCTACCTTGTTCTCAGCTCTATGCTAATGTCTTGTGCATAACACTGATGCTCAGTAAAATTTGATGAATGAGAAATCACTAGTATCAACACAACAGTGCTGTTGCCAATGCCAAACAGTGTTGCCTGCTTGTGCTTTTGCAATCTCAATGAGTTTACCATGACAGTTCAGCTTTCACTCTTGTCTTGTGGCTCTTTGTATCTGGGTTTCAGATATGGCAAGTGAGCTGTGGCCTCATGTATGGTTCTCAGAAGCTAAGCCTAGGTTGGTTGCTGGTTATAAGCTTTGAGCATGCTTTTCCCTGCCACACTGCTCAGTATTCCTGGCTCAGATCTATAAATCTCTGGGCTCTCATCTTCAGGAGTAGCAATTCTCAAACTTGGCTTTGCAGAGAACTACTTGTGGAGATTTAATGAATACTAATATCTGTCCAGGTCTCATCCTGAGGGGTTCTCATTAACTGGATGCATTCTGAACACCAAGATCCTTAAAAATGTCAAAGTTGACAACCACTGCTTTAGAAGAAAATTTTTTTTCCACATGGGTTATCCATGATTCTTTATAAACAAAATCCTGGTAGGTCAATTTCAAGTCCTCCCAATTTCCTCTGAGTTATCATCAGTAATAAATTTAGACTTAAGATACATGGTCCATGGATGTGCCCTTCCAGCCTCACTGCTGAAATATTGATACAATAATATTTTGATAAAGCCCGGGATCCTAAATACGTACCTCTTGATAATTTTACCTGAGTTAAAACACATTTAAGAAATGTTGTGGGGCTGTAAAAGGACTCAGCAGTTAAGACTACAAGCTGTTCTCACAGAGGACTCAGGTTCAGTTCCCAGCACCCATAGGACAGCTCAAAACTATCTATTGATGGGGTGATGTTGTGTATTCTACATGTTAATTAACCTGCTTCCAGAGGCCTGTTTTCTGTACATCAAGTAATGCTGTGTTACCTTGCCTTCTAATCGTTGTTTCTGAGTGGCTTTAATAAAATGCCAAGGACTGTGATTGAGCAGAGAGAAAGGGAGGTGGGGTAAAGGTTCAAAAGCTTCTGGGGCAGACAGAGAGGGTCTTGGATAGAAGAAGCCAGGGAGCAAACAGAGGAAAGAGGAAGACACAATTGGGTAAATAGAAGAAGATCATTCCACATGGCCTGAAACATCAGCATAGCATAGAGAATAACAGTCCAAGGGGACATATGTATATGTTATGGAGTTTTATTTGGGGAATAGAATTATAAGCTAGTTTAGATGGGCTAAGTTTGCACAATCCAGGCTAAGTCTTATTAAAATCCATCAGATGTCTGTATGTGTGTGTTTATTTCTAATTGTGGGTTAAGGATTAAATGTGCCAACCAATTAAATATCATCTAAATACTGGTAAATAATTTAATTAATCTTTTTACAATCTATGACTCTAGTTCTGGAAGATATGATGTCCTCTGGGAGCACCAGATACACATGTGATATACAGATACACATGCAGACAGAAAAGTCATACACATGAAATAGTAACGATTAGTTTTTAAAAAATCATGAATGTTTGTTGTCACTAGGTTTTCAGGTAAGGTAAGCAAAAGAAGGAGGAATGACTTTGCCAGACTTTCAGAGAATCTATCTACCCCCATGGTTCACATCACATTAATGGGGGTAAATCTAAATTTTCTATCTTGTGTTCTGTCTACTTTTCAAATCTCCAGCCCTGTATATTCATTTAAGAGACTATTGATTCTTCCCTCACCTCACATTTAACCAAACAGTAAAATGAAAAATGTGTCTCCCAAGCATATGTCAGTTTTAGACTTACCCTTTGTACAAAGTGCTGCTTCTGTTCATGACAGTTTTTACTCTACCAGTTAGTGACTCAAAACCACTCAGTCCTGTGCCTCTGTACCCCTTTGTGTGTACTCCCTCTTTCTAACTGAGTTTACTTTACAGACATTTCCCACATCTGTCTCTTGCCCTTTATCCCCATTACCACAGCTTAAATCAAGCCCTATAGAGCTTCTTGCCTGACATAATTAAAATTTCCTAAATGGTTTCTCAGAAACCAATTTTGGAGTAGTCAATTCCTTCCTTAATAGTACCACCAAAATGACTCTTTTAGACCAAATCAGCCAGGCATGGTGATGAACTCTTGTAATCTGAGCACTTGGGCAGTAGAGGAAAGAGATTAAGTGTTCTACATCATTGTTGGCTCTATAGTGAATTTCAAGCCAGTCTGGGCTACAAGAGACCCTGTCCCAGAGAATCAAAAACAGTCATGACTGTAGTAGTTCCTCAGTTAAAATCCTTCAGAAACCCCATAACACATAAGGTACAAATATCTTCTTAGGTCCATGTAAGATCTGGTTCCTAGGAAGGAGGAATAGAAGTTCCAGGCCAGCTTGTCTATTGGCAAACTTGAGGCCAGCCTAGAATACCCAGTAAGATCATGTCTCAAAGGGAAACAGGAAAAATGGGGGAGAAAGATTTGGTTCTTCCTTCTCTTGCATACTAAGACTTAACACTTTTAAATTTTCAGTTCCCCATCTGTGTCCTTGCAAGTGCTATTTCCTCTGCCTATAATACCCTCCTTCTTCTTAATCTAGTAAACTACTCAGCATTCAGATATTTAGCGAAAGAGTTTCCTTCTCTTTCTAGGCAAAAGAAATTTCTCTCCTCCCACCCACAAAATTGTAGGTGGGTGTGGCAACATACAAGCCTTTAATCTCAGTACTCGGGAGGCAGAGGCAGAGGCAACCAAATCTCTGTGAGACCAACCTGGTTTGCGAAGTAAGTTCCAGAACAGCTAGAACTACATAATAGACCCTGTTTCAGAGAACAAAGCAACAAAGAAGAGTTTTCTCTGGCGCCATACAGGCTTAAGGATTTTTAGAAGTTCTCTAGGCAGCTCCGATAATCAAAGCTAAGTACCATTGCTATCATATACCATAAAGCTACAGTGTATTTCAACCAGGTCTCATCATTATCTGTTCTCTCTTCTGGATTGTCAAGTCTTTGCAAAAAAGAAACCATGTCATACTCAGCTCTGTAATCCCTGCAAAAAAAAATGAGTGGATATAAAAAATAAATTTCTATTATCACTTTGTCATACTATAAGCATGTATAGTTTTCTTTTTATCAAAACGTGGTATAGTATAGAGATTTGGTTGCCTCATGAGACTATAAGAATTGTCTTACTAATTTAGACTAAATATTTTTATCAATGGTGTCCTCACTGACAACCAAACTCAACCTGCTCAGAGATATGCCACAATAATTTGTTTTCTTTAATAATTTATTGTAGGACCACCACAGGTGGGTGAATTAATAAATCTCTCCAGCAGATATTTATAACTGCAGTTAGTCATATTTCCTGAGCATATATTTACTAGTGGCATGCAGCAACATTCCAGGGTCTGCTTGCAGACACAGAGTGCAATGAACCCACCTAACAATTTCCTTTTTAGATAGAACTCGATCCCGAGATCGTGATCAACTTATCCCCAGAGCAGTCTCTCTAGATGGCTCCATTACACCATCACATTCTTACCAACAGCTGCCTAGCTAAAAAGTCTTGAAGATGGCTCAGCAAGCCAAGCTCAGAAATCTTGAAGATATTTATGGACCCTGGAAATAGAGGACACCTGTTGCTGTCATTCCACAACAAAGAAGACAGCAGAAAACATGAGCCTTTATCTTAGGAGAGAATGTTTAACAATACTTGGGGAAGTCCCTGGACATGGAGCCATAAGAAAACCCCAGTTGAGTCTAGGATATGTGATTCTTTAACCTGTACCCTATACTTTGGCAGGGTGTCCTGTGAAAGGACCTTCTGAACAATTTCACCTCAGTAACGTAGTCATACACACCATATTTATGGTCTGGGACCCTTACAGATTTCCAAAAGAATAAGGACCTGAGTATTTTATAGGGCCACGAGCTGCCAACAAGTGTCTTGATGCAATGTATACTTAATTAAAAAAATATAGGATTCAAAGTAATTGGTTTCCCTAACAACATACTCATAAAACATAGTTTAAAGCTACAAATACAAGGAAGGAAGCTAATGATTGTGGCAGCCTTAGTCTAAGAAGGACCATTTGAGGAATTTTTTTTCTTTAATAGCAAATATGCTTCTTATTTTCAAACTGAAATGACATATATTGTGGATGCAAGCCTTTCTTCTTTAGTGCAGGGCTTTATTGCTGCTGTAAATGGAATGAAATGGCCCTTTCTGGTTTGATCTTGATTTGTTTTCTCTACCAACAATTTCCTCAGCCTATTCCAAAACACATGCAGAAAACAGTGCAAAGAGAGTCCGGGAAAGTTTGGTATATTTACAATGATGGCAGCTAGTGATAGACTCTGCACAGGTGAATTCACAAAGAAGTTCCTTCCAGCACTTACACTGAATATAGGAGGGTGACAATATACCCTAGACCCCAAACTTGAACTCCTAGGTTTTCCAATTAATCTC
>CAJQZJ010035177.1:117182-134498 GCA_907164525.1 Lophiomys imhausi | reverse complement strand
CTACTTCCCATTTCCCAGGTTATCATATAGGCTCTAAGTTCCCCTTTGTTCTCTCAAAGCACGAAGTTCTTTATTATCTGCCTTCAACAGACATGATTTTTGGCTTCAGATTCAAACAGCATTGGCTTCCTGACTACCTTTCATCACTTACTTGGCTAGTTTCCCTCTGACTGTTCCTAGGATGTCCTGTTTTTCCCTGTCCCTGCCCCGCTGGTGATAGAAGCCCTGCTCCCACACTGTTGCTCATCCTTGCTCCCAGAATTATAACATCCAGAACAGGCTACAGTTTCCCTCCATTGCCTC
Organism: Lophiomys imhausi; assembly: GCA_907164525.1. Classification (NCBI taxonomy): domain Eukaryota; kingdom Metazoa; phylum Chordata; class Mammalia; order Rodentia; family Muridae; genus Lophiomys; species Lophiomys imhausi. The sequence continues at coordinate 134,195 of CAJQZJ010035177.1, read as the reverse complement.
TGTCCTTCTCTCTTCTTGGCTCTTGCACTTTGCATTTGCCATCATATATCTTACACCACTACAAGCTCCTTCCAACCCTTGACACTGGCAATCCCAAATGTTTTTGTCTCTCATATTCTATTCTGAAAGCACTCTTGAATTCTGGCTTTGTATTCTGTGACTCTAGCTTTAGATATCATCCAGCTGTCATGTCAGAATGCACTTCCTCACCACCCTCCAGTTTAGTCTTTTCTCCCCATTCAGGAGTTAACAATACAAATCTTCAGAGGAACTATCACAACCACTAATTGCCATTGTGTGTGTGTGTGTGTGTGTGTGTGTGTGTTTGTGTATGTGTGTGTGTGTGTGTGTGTGTGTGTGTAAGAGAGAGTCTTATATTTTAATATTTTCACTTATATTTCCCCTCCCCAATTTCAGGCTACCAGAGGAAAGACAACATTAGGTTTACAGATGTTCTGTGTGTTTCTGGCTAGAGGCTAAAACTCATGGTGAAATGACAAATTCTTAAGTTGTAAAAATAGGACATGGAGCTAGGCATGACAACATGAGGCTATAATCCAACCTACAGAGGATGAAGAAGGAGGATTGCTTGAGCCTAGTAGTTCAGGGTCAATCTTGGAAACATAACAAAACTACACTCGTGTGTGTGTGTTTATATCAAATAAACAATGAAGTATAACTTAATGACTTCTTGTGTCACATTCTCCTTCAGAGAATTTTAAAATGCTGATAAAAGTACCTTCTTAAACAAACAATATTTGATAGATCCACACTAGAATGAAATCTCAGAACCCCTTTCTTTTAATAGTCTTTCCAAGTGAATGTAGAGTTTGAATACTACTACAGAAAAGTTGTCACTTTATATAGCCTTATTCAGTTTAGGCATTAAGGTCTTGATCGCAGTCATGAGGCCATGTACTCATGACAGTATATAGTAAGTTCTTTAACTAGGCAGTTTAAGAAGAAAGCAAAACCATCCATTGAAAACAACTGACTCTGAAGTCGATTAAGATCTATATATCACCATGCACAGTGAAGTATGCCTGGAAACCCAGCACTTTGCTCACTTAGGTAGGAGGATAATAAGTTCAAGGTCATCCTGAGCTTTGCAGTGAGCTATGGGCTACCCTGGGAAACAATGAGACTGTGACTTGAAATGAAAAGAAGGAAGACAGAAAAAAGAGAGAGAAGAAAGGAGGAGACAGAATTGAAAATAAAACATGAACTATTTACTTTTTTGGGCAAATGTACATATTTATACATATGTATACACACATACATTCTGCTTTATTTACTGTATTTATTTCAATAAAGCAAAATATAATTGTCTAAGTTGTGCTTTGATATTAATATCCAGATCCCCCTAAGGAAGTAGACCTTATGCATTTTCTGGAGATCATTGCCCATCCTTCCTAACTTGCCCTAATTGATTTGGAATATTTAATTCCTGCTCACTTCAGAATGCTTGTGAGGAACAGGAACCCCAAGTACTTGCTCTAATTAATTATTAAGAATTAATTAATTTCAATGTTAATCTTTGCTTCTTCTAATATAAACTGCAAACCAGTCGATGCTTGTGAACTAGTTAATAAGAATGGGCAATTGTTTCAGTTGATGTGTAACCTGAAGGTTCCAAAGGGCTGGAAAAGAGATAATGGGATAAGATAGCTAATCAGGATTGTTGATATGATTAGTCATGGGACCAACGAAGGGTTGTGAAAGCATTTCCAGGAGGAATTGAGGGAAGATTCTCCCATGAAGTAAGCAATTTTCTCTTGCCAGTTCAGTTCTAAAGAGCTTTAAGGAAAAGGAAGTGCTAGTGCTTGCTCAGTGCTGATCAGGGAATCTGTCCTCTTGTTGTTTTGCTGCTGCTTCTGCTGCTGCCACCTCTGTCATCAGAGCCCTACTTCATTAACCTTTAGATGTGGACCAAAGACTAGCATCTAAGAATCCAACATAGGCCTGGTGAGTAGTCATCGAGCTTTATAGACTAAGAAACAACCAGGTTCTCAGCCACTCTAGCAAGCAGATGGCCATTGTTAAACTATCCGCTCATATTGTGTAAATCAATGTACTAAATCTCCCTTTAAAATTGTGATAGCTATTCTTGGTTGTCAACTTGACTGCATCTGGAATAAACTGCAACCCAGAAATGGAGAGCACACCCGTGAGATATTTTTTGCTTGGTTTGAAGTGGGTGAGCTTCTAGTGGATTTGGAGATAGGAAGCCTTAGATCTTGAGGCAGGAAGACACATATTTAATCTGGGCCACAATTTCTACTGGAAAACCATATGAGGATATGGAATAAAGAAACTTTTGCTCTTTTCCTGCTTGCCCTTGACTTGGTAGCAAGTCCATTAGAGCCCACTTCTTTGGGATTTCCAGCATATACTGTAGACTAGCTGAGACACCCAGCTTCATGAACTGAGAAACTCTAGATTCTTGGACTTTCCACTCATAGTAAGCCATTATTGAATTAGTTGGACCATAGCCTGTAAGTCATTCTAATAAATCCCATATATATGGGATGTAAGCTATATTTTGCAAGAACACTGGAAAAGACTGCACCTTTAGATGCACTATCATAGGCGTATGGATTGGTCTGTACTCACAGGTGTTCACTAACAAACACATACCAGAAGAACAATCCTTAAGATTCTAATGAAATAAGTGAATAAACTTGTCTTAGGTTTTTTTTTAGCCTCTGTGATAAAATACCCTGGCAAAACAAACTTAAGGTTCATTTTGGTTCACAGTTCAACTTATAGTCTATCATGGTAGGGGAGCCAAAGCAGCAGCAGTTTGAAGCAGATCCATGTTACAGAAGAGAATAGGAATGCTTGTACTGTGCTCACTTTCTCCTTTTTATACAATCCACAATCCTAACCCAAGGTTGTAACAGAAAATTTTTATTTAAAAGACTTATATTTATTAATACTTAACAAACACCTATAAAACACCTGTATCCTATAACCTAATACCTAATACTAAAACCCAATACCTATAAACACTTAATAGCTAAGAACACCTAAACAACCCTGTCTTAATTTTCTTAAAAGGATATTAATATTCTTAGCATACGTTCAGGCAGGAAAACTTGATTTTAGTAGTCTGCTTATGGCAGTCCCAGTAGGCAGTCCTTTCCAAGCTTAGTCTCCATTGGGCCTAACTTTGCCAGTTCATATGGTCAGTTTATTTCAACAGCTAAATTGTGACAGCTCATGAGACTAGCCTGTTTTAACTACTAAACTTGAACTTGGCTTTGTCCATCAGCTGAGACTCACTTCTATAGTCTCCCCAGCCTGTGAAAGCTTCACAGCTTAGTGTTCCTCATCGTGGCCTCTGAATTCTGCCCACCTTTTCTGCCAGCCTTATTAGGTTGACTTGCTGCCAAAATTCTCTCTCTGGCTGATTTGCAGTGAAAAGTCTCTGTCTTGGACTCGACCTCTAAGTTTATGCCATTGCAGCCTACAGGCTGGTGAATGGCATACCTTGGTATACTTCTCGAGTGTGCACTGTCCTCACAGTCCATGAGGGCAAGAGGAAGAGAGTCACATGGAGCTCTCTGGTTTATATATAGCATCATCTCTCTATCCTTGGCAGTCTCAAGAGCCCACATGATCTATCGAGATATTCAGTGGTCCTGTGGCTTCTCTCAGCAACCAATGTCATCTGCAACTTGTGTGGTTTCTTAGCCAAGCCCCTTCAACAAGTCATTTCGTGTTTCTCATGGAGTTGTGACCTCAACTGGACTCTGCCCATCTAGGTCCCAAGTCCAAGTGTTGTCAAGCTCCTCCTTTATGCACTGCTTTTATCTGCATACTAATACACTAAAGAGAACTAACTTCTACCGCACAAGGTTCTACCCACAGTGGGTGGGTCTTCCTACTTTAATTAACCCAATCATGATACCCCAGAAGCCATTCTCCCAGGTGATTCTAGATCTCATCAAGTTCAAAATTGAGATTAACTATCACAGACCCTTTCTTGCATAAAGTTATGGCTCTTTGGTTATAAATAACTCATTTTGAAACAAATTAAAGCTGTAAACCTACTATACAGACTAAATGTTCTCATTCTGCTGGAACAAAAATAGTCTTTCAACTTCTGCCCAGTGTTGCCCCACTTTCTGTAGTTTTTCAGCTCTTCAGGAACTGCTTCTCTCAACCACAACCACCACCAAGGATGACTCGGCTGTACAGGATGCTAAAATCAGACAGGATGAATGAAGCATGTAAAAGAGCAAGGAATGTTTTTAGTATAAGACTAAGTACTGGCCAGAGAATGGAGGAAGACTGTGATCAGGGGAGACTGGAGAAGCCTGAAATCTAGAAGATTGGGCTTCAAACATGAAAACCTCAAATACAGGTGAAAGACCATCAGTGAAAAGTGAGAGATTAAACTTTTTAGTAACTGAGAAATTACTAATTGGAGCCCCATCCCTGAGTGATGTGGATCATATCCAGGTTCAGGATACTGGAACTTCATGTCAAACTTGAAATCAAATGTTCAGATGACAATGTTAAAAATACCACTGAAGAAGGACTATAGAAACCCAGGCACTTGTAATCCTAGCACTAAAGAGGCACAGGTAGAAGAATCAGGAATTCAAGATCATCCTCAGCTATATAGCAAAAGGGGGGAAGAACAACTAAGCCATAGTACTGCTCATTTATTAAATAGTATAATGCCTGACATATAATGAACCTTTAAGAATAAATGAATAGGGCTGCTAAGCCTGAGGACCTGAGTTTGATTCTCCAGGACCCACAGAGTGGAAGGAGTGAATTGACTTTTGTAAATTCCTATAACCTCCACACACATTTTGTGCTCTTTCTCTCTTTCTCTCTCTCTCTTTCTTTCTCTCTCTCTCTCTCTCTCTCTCTCTCTCACACACACACACACACACACACACACAAACACAATGAATAAATAAATAAAATGTTAAACATTTAAAAAAGCAAGTATGAATGATGTATGTTCAAACAACTAGGGTGAAACTAAATAATGATGCAGGAAAAGTCAGTAGCAACATTAATACAAAGCATACTATTAGATTCTAAAGGAAAGAAATCAGCCAGGCATGAAAGTGCACCTCTGTGATTCTAGCACTCTGGAGACTGAGGCAGGTGTATGATACACTCAAGCCCATCCTGTAATCCATGATAAGAGCCTTTCATTTCTTTCCTTCTTTCTGTTTCTTTTTTTTAATCCAGTTACTTGTAACAATTTGTTGAGTGAAATAAGGCAAGCACAGAAAGACAAATTGTTGGAGACATTATGTGTGGTCTGTAAAACTAGCAAACTCATAAAAACAAGTATAATGGTGACTGAGCTTGAGGGAAGTATAGAGTCAGCCATGAAATAAGAAGATATAAGTCAAAGGGCACAAAATTTTCAGTTACATGACAGGAATTAGTTCTGGATATCTATCGCACATAGTGACTATAGTTATGAATGCAACTTTGCTACCTTGGTCCTTACATAGTACACCATTTCATATTGCTTATATTGCTCATGGTAGCACACACCTGTAATGCCACCACTCAGGAGACTGGGGCAGGAGGGCCTGTCTAAGTGACATGGAAAGAGCCAATTAAGAATTAAAAACATGTAAGATGATTGATTGATGTTCATTTATTTCATTTAATCATTTCAAAATAGATACTTCTATCAAAGCATTGCAATTTGTACTATAAATATGTATGACTTTTATTATTATTTTTGATTATACACAAATAAAAGTTTCAAAAAACTTAGTTGAAATGAAATTCAAAGGTTTGACAGTGAAATTAAGCACAAGTTTTAAAGGCAGGCTGGTTTAGTAATTGGGAAAAGGCCCTGCAAACAATATGGCAGCCATTCCCTAACATCAAGAGGATATCTGGTTTACTGGGGTTATAGATAATATTTTGCAAATGAAGTGGAACTTTTGGATCAGTTTGTATGTGAGTATATGTGAAAGTAGAGATTTCTTTCATATTTCTAATGTATGTTGTTATTTTTTTCTGAATTTTCTAGATGTTTTTTTCCTCGTTTTCATTACACCTTAATCAATATTCATTCCAATGTTACATTTAATCACAATTGCATTCAATGACAAGGACTTCTCAGATTGTTTTTATCACCACTTATCTGGCTGGGCTCTAAGCTGAGTCAGGGTCACACTAAACTAAAACCAAAGTTAAGTCAAGCTGCACTGTTATCTGCAGCTTGGGATCCTCTTCCAAGTCCATTAAAGCTGTTGGCAGAACTCAACTCCCTGTGATCTTAGGACGGAAGCATCCGTTTACAGGCTGGTTATCAGCAGAAGGCTTCTGTCAACTCATACAGACTGCTCACAATCCACATTCTATGGTCCTCACAGGCTGTTCACAACGTAGCTGTTTGCTTCCTTCCAGCTGACTTGCTCTTCTCTACTAGGGAAAGCTACATTTAAAGAATTCCTGTCACTAGGTCAGTTCCATCTATATAATCTTCATAAGTGTAAAGTCAACTGATTTGGAACTTTAATAACAACTACAAAATCCCATTACAGCATTAAAATGGATTGTCATACCGAAAAATCTACAGAAGGAACATATACTAGGAGCTGGGAACTTTGGGGCCATCTTAGAATACTGCTTAATGTACTGAACTATATTCATTGACATGAAACATGCAATAAAATGAAAATAATAAGAAATATCAACTGCTGCCTACACTTCACTAGCACCCGATGGTCTGGAAGAGCCTGGACAGCAACTGACACAGCCTGTCCTTCCCTCCCCATGCCCCAGAGCTAAAAACTTAACCCAGGGCCTTACACACTCTACCACTGTGCTAAATAGACAACCCTCTTTATTATTTTTTAAAGAATTTTTTTCTTATGTGTGTGAATGTGCAAGCACATTTGTAGGTGCCCACAAAGGCCAGAAGAGGGTCTTTGATCCTGCCCCAGGCAGTTCAGTCCTGTTTGACATGGGTACTGAAAACTGAACTTGGATACTCTGAAAGAGCAGTATGTGTTTTAACAATTAAGCCAGTTCTCCAGTCTCAGTCTCTGAGTCTTTCTCTCTGTCTGTGTCTCTCTGTCTCTCCAGTCCAACCTCCTCTTTTTTTAAAAAAATTATTTATTCAAGTCACATCCCCATCTCTGTCCCCTCCCTCCTCCTCACCTGGTCTGACTTTCCCACCCTCTTCCTCCTCTCCTCCCCTTTCATGAGACAAGGTTTCTCTATCCCAAGTTGGTCTTGCTCAGACTTATCAAGAAGCCCAAGGTGGCCTCAAACCTTTTGCAATCTTCCTGCTTCAGCCTTTCCAATTGGATTATAAGCATATACTCCCATATTTGGATTTGAGTGATTTTTTTTAAAGCATAAAGTTCATGTGCCTTTGTTTACTTCTCTATATAAGACAGTGTATAGTGCTTATTTGCTTTGAAAAACAATGTTATGTTCAGCCCATATTATTAGAAACATATCTCTAATATTTATGCTCTTTTCCTAGATGTTCCAACTTAGTCTGCCATTTAATAGTTGCTTTAAAAATTACCACTGCTGGGGCTGGAGAGATGGCTCAGCTGTTAAGAGCACTGCCTGCTCTTCCAGAGGACCCAGGTTCAATTCCCAGCACCCACATGGCAGCTCACAACTATCTGTAACTCCTCCCACAGGATCCTACACCCTCACACAGACATACATGTAGTCAAAATACCAATGCACATAAAACAAAAATAAATATATTATAAAGATAAGCAAAAATTGCTTTAAAAAATTACCACTGCTTATTCTCTGTGTCAATTGAAGTACAAATACTATGGCATTTTCAACAGTAGAATACTTATATTCCAAATATTTTGCTTTGTGAGTGTTTTTCCAAGTTTGGGTTCTTTTTTAATGTTTATTACTTCAAATTACATTTCTATCACAGTGCCCTTTTTCCACCCCTCCAGGTTCCACCCTCCCATCCTCTCCTCCCTCTCCCATCCATTCCACTTCTCCCATGTAGAGTGTCCCTACATATGAGCCCCCAAGTTTGGTTTCTTAGTGAAATTTATTAAACAGTTCCAAGATCTAAATTATGGAATCTACAACAAGCCTGGACTCATAGGTATGCAGAATACTGGAAACAGATGTTATCTTAATTTTGTATGTAAGTCTACCTAATATGTAAGTTACATGGTTTCTTTTAATATGGTCCCCTTGTTTACAAAGTAATACTTATTGTAGGATATTTAATCATTATACAAAGAGAGAAATAAGGCTCAAATCTTATACTATTATTCTTTTAATCAACAACTTAAAAATATCACCATGAGTTCTTCCTGAATATTCTACCATAATTCTCTATGGCCAAACACATATAGATACACACATTATTTCACATGAATGAGATCATTACATGCAATATTCTGCATCATCTGTTTTCATTTAACATACCATAAGCTCTTCTTATGCAAATTAATATAGGGATTTGTCTCCTAAGAACTTATTGGAAACAACTATTTCTGTCTGCTCAGATCCTTTTCTTGGCAAAACCATATTACATAGGCCACATAATCTAAGTGAATAAGATAAGCATGCAAGATTTTCTCTAATTGGCATGTGGCCGACAACCAATCCATTGACCTAGGCCTGAAAAAAATGAGTTTTCCTATGACCTTATAGGTTTCCAAAGCACAGGCACAAGACACTAAATTCGATCCCCAATACCACAAAAGGCAAAAAAAGATACAGTTAAGATATTATGAACTGATATTACTTGCAACCATTTTCATTATGAGAAGGAAACCATTAGCAATAGGAAAACTGAAACCAAAGTACATAAAAAAAGCATAGGTAACAAAAGACGGACACACAGAGGGGACACTGGTATATGTTGATTAATGCATCAAATGTTGTCATTTATATGGACTATATACAAAAAGATACAAACTTAATAAAAATGGGAGCATACTTTTACCCATGCTAAGGAAATACAATACACATAGCACTTTATTTTGAAAATATCAAAGTTTATTTACAGAAAACACAGGCAGGATAATATGAGGAGGGCTACACTACATTCAACATCCAATATATACCTGTATGAAAAAATTTAAAACAAATAAAATTTGTGCAATGAAGTAGGTATCAGAAAGATTACAGTTTGTGAATTATTTTGAAGTAGTGTTAAGAGCACACTACCTGAGAGCAAACTGGAAACTTTACTGCTAGATGTGAATACATGAGAATTTAACACAATGAAATGAATTAGGTGATGGATTTCTGAGGTATGTGTGTATGCATTTTTGTGTATCCCTATGCAACTTGAATCAGATTAAATATAGTTTTCTGCTTTTACCTAATTTTAGGGCAATGAAGTTATGCACATGCAAATGTGAAATTTCCCTCATGCTCTAATTTTTAATGTATTTATCATGATAGAACAAATATCTAACAAATTCCCTTTTAAGATAGGGACTTGTTCAAATACTTGGGGAGAGATTACAAGTTGTTAAATGGTCTTGTTAAATAGGTTTTTGAGGTTAGACCCAGGGATTTCCCTCTTTTTCTTTTTTGTATCCTTATTTCTCTCCTATGTAGGGCTGAAAAGATTTGAGTTTTTAATTCTTAAGCTAACAAAACTGAAATAGAAAATCTAGAAATGTAACAACATAAAAGAACTAGCTTCCTATTCAATTGTGTTGTTTTATAATAGAATATTATGTAGTCATGTGCTCTTGTTCAGGACTTTGGGTGTTCAAACCCATCAAATGACCAAAAAGGGGAAAATCATCCACCCCGCCTTCTGGAGATGGGACATTACTCTCTTAAAATTACTTCCTACTGGTTTGGGACATAGTAAACCTGTTTGGTCCCCAAATAAGAATGGAAAAATACTTGAAAAAAATGGGATATAGACATAATATAGGAATGATAAAGAAAAAGGGATAGATTATTGAATATGTTCTTATATCTTTATATATTGATACAGAATTAAGATTATTTTTGGCTACATAGGTATTGATCTTTGTATATTGATACAAAATTAAGGTTAACTCTTTTTAAGTATTGTAACTAGGTAACACTTAAAAATGAAATGTGAAGTTTTGGCCTTTTGTTAGCAACTGTCATAAACTGTTTAGGATAATTAAGAAATGCAAGCCAATAGTCATTCAAGCATGTCATTTTGTTAGATACTAGGGCAGTCTATCACAATTATTTTCTAAGTTAATCAGAAATCAAGTTTCTAAGAGACAACCAACATTTGCTTATCCAAATATAAGGAAATAGATAGGTGGTCTTCAAAAACCTCAAGAGATCTGTAGAATGTGGCATTCAAAGATGTTCTCTTAACTCAAGATTTTTTTGGTATCGAGACATGTCAGCTCCTGACAGTACCCCCTATTCTACTACAAGTAGATGATAAGCATGGAAGAATCTCCAATTGGAGATGGTTGAATTAGTGGCAAGTCTGTCACTTGGCAAGAAAAATCCCTTGCTTCAACTGTAGACAGACTGCTGTCCAAAAAGGACAAAACTTGGAAGCAGGTAAGTCTACAATCTAGCTCTGCCAAGTCAGGGTAGGCAAGTCCTTCATAATTCCTGCTTTATAATCAATATCTGACAGAGAAACGGGGCCAAATGGCTGAAGATTGATGCTGTAATGTATGGAGAGAAAATGGGAACTGTCCAGGTAGCCACTAGTATGTCATTTCTTAGTTTTGGAAGCTGCGGGCCCTGCACTTCCTGTATAAACAGATATATTTATCCCTCTCAGGTCTCTGAGGTGGTTGAAGAATAAATAGCTAGAGTCTCATAGTTAAATTTTGAGTTGTTCAGGAATTAAGATGGTATTCTGGATCTAAGAAGATGTTTTTAAAATTGTGAGGCAAGTTAGTATGAAAGCTGAGTTAGATATAGAACTTTAAACTCATGGAGATGTTTAGATAGTAGAATGTTAAAGTCAGGTGCCAAATACATATGGACTGGACACTGGGGATGTATGCTAACCCCTATAACTCTTATAATTGTGGCCTAATTATTTCTGTTGTTTTGTATTGTATTGGTTGTTATAAGAGAAAGAGCCATTTGTTGGACTGAAAGGGGGAGCTGTTGGACGGGAAAGATATCCCTTAAACTTAAAAAAAGGAAGCGGATGGGGGGTGGTGAGGGGTAAGAGGGTGGGAGGGTGGGACCGGATGGGGGAGTAGGGAGGGGATTGTGATTGAGATGTAACTTGAAAAAAAAAAAAAGAATTGAAAATTCATTTGGTTGTTAACATTAGTATCATTTAAAAGGTGCCTTGATAGGCTGAAAAAAAGTTATAAAGATTCCATGGCCAAACAGGAACAAGTGTTTTAATACTTAGTATTATAGCTATAACAGAACTGACCTTTCAAACGGATAACTTAGGGCTGAGACCTTGACTGGTGTTGGATTGCGTCACAATACCTTTAGAATCCTATTTCTAATCTGTCTGAGGTTATATCCCTGGTCTCAATCCAAGCTTGTTGTCCTGATTGATGGCTGCACAAACAACTCCAAAAGCCTATCATGACGTCAGTGGAAGAAATAAATGTGCCTCACGAAAACACTGAAAGCCAATATTATCACTTTAATGGGCAGTGAATGATCTTTTGTTTCAGAAAGAACATTTGTTTTTCAAATATATCTTTCTATTTTAGTCACTGGACATTGGGCAGTTGAAGATCAGTTAACTGTCTTAGCCTTGCAATAGTGTCCTCTTCTTTCTCATATATGTGTGTGTATCAATCACACACATATATAAAATATAACTATATATATATATATATATATATATTTGGCTGACGCACATCTTGGGCAGTATAGAATTTCTCTCACATTGTGGGCAGCGATGACAGAGAGTATTGAGAAAAATTAATTGGCAGTTGGCTCAGCTCCAACAATAAATCCACCATTAGTCTTTGGAAATGGGACACACCCCAGCTATTTTTCTTAGGGACTTTGCCCTTCGGCCATCTGGATCATATGTAGAGATCTCAATTAGGGATATCATAGTAAGTGAATACGACAGATCTATTCCTATAGGCTAGAGATGATGAAAGTGCCAAAAACCCGGACTTGGCTAAAGACAACTAAGTAAAAATACAAATGAAAACGACCACACCGTTAAACGAAAGAGACTCAGAATGCTTCTCTTTCGAACTGCAGTTAGTGGAATTAGTGAATAAAACACTAAGCGAAACCCGACATAAATCGGGCGTGCCTCAGAGTTTTGGCACCCAGCTGCTCCTGCGTAGGTCCTAGACTCCACCCCTCCTAAGCCTTAACCACCTCCCTTATTCCTGCTACTTCCGGCCTCTAACAAATGCCTTCAACGCGCTTGTGCCCTTTTGACAGGCTTCTCCCGCATTAGTAATCAGTACATTGCCTCTTTGGGACCGCCCCCCGCCTCCTCTCCGTCCCGCCCCGCCCACACTTTACCGGCCCGACTGGAAATCTCGCGAGGGTAGGTGTGCGTCGGTATTTTGCGGGCTAGTAGCTTTCCCAGCAACTGTAATAGCCTCTGCGGGAGAAATTGGAGCTGGTGTCGCTGGCACGCCCGCTGCCTGCTCTCCAGTGCTGAGAAATGCTACAGCCTCTTTAGCACTCTTCATACACCTAGCGCAGGGGACGCCGGCAACAGTGCCAGACCCACTGCAGCCACCTCAGGCTGTCGCTTTGCAAGTCATCCCCTTAGTCCAGCAATTGAGGGTGGTCCCCTGTCCCTAACCTACTTCTCATTCCACGTCATCTGTGTTCTCAGCGTCGTCCAGGACCACCTCTCCACATTCTAAGTGACGAGGAGGAGAAGCTGAGAATCACCCTTTCTCCAGGCGGAGCCGGCCCCCTTACCCGCGGGTGTGTCCTATAAATGGCGTCGGAAAGCGACACTGAGGAATTCTATGATGCCCCTGAAGATGTTCACCTGGGGGGCGGCTATCCTGTTGGGTAAGTAACAGAAGCCCGGGCCCAGAACTCGGACATCCCAGTCTCCTGCTTATCCTGTGCCTCCCTCTACTCTCCCAAATTCCGCTATGACCGTCAGTGCTGTTCTTAATCTCTCTTGGACACCTCAGAACCCAGACCTGGGACTCCTTAGGGCGGGATGAGTTGGAAGAGAGGGACTCTTCTTCCACCCTTTTCCCTAGTGAACGGCCCTGGGACACCATCGGAACCCCTTTCTTGTCTTAGCCAGCCGTTGAGTGGATGGCATTCGTGCCTGAGAGGCAACAACTTGTATTTGCTGGGTTCAAAGCTTACCTTTCCAACATCTGTTTTGGCCCTCGGGAACCCAAAGGAGCCATAGTAGGAGAAATTGAACTTCCCTGGCTCTTAAAAACAAAACAGAACAGAAAACCTCCGGTTTACCTAAATTTACAAAGTGGCTGTAACTCTACCCTATTTGCTATTCACCTTTTCTTTTGCATAAAAAAAGAAGCAGGGAGAAGGCAGGTATTTATTTAAGGAAGTCCTCCAGCCAGCCAATGTGTTCGACATCAACTGTGTTTTACTGAAATAGCACTTTACTGTGCGCCAGAGGAAATTGTAGGCAAGATCCTTACCATTAGAGAGAATGATGTGGTCTGAAAGGGCAGCTGGTCATAAACGTACACAGCCGAGTACAGATATACAAACAAGCGCTGAGTAATCTGGTCCTTGGAAGGGGAGTCCAACTTTGTGCCTTTTATCTAATTTTGCAAGATGCTTGACTGTCAATTAATATGGGTAGCTCTGAGTAGGCAGTTCACTAGTTGGAAAGCTTCTCTGACCAGGATTTGGACTTACTTATTTTACTGCTCCACTTTTCAGAGTTAAAATAGCGTTTAAAATGATTTCACAAGCTCTTCTCCTGACATGTCTGTAACTAGAAGCAGTGAAATATGTTCTCAAAGTGTAAGTTCTTGAAATTTAATTGGTGAAATGTCTAGGTTACTGTATGATTCTTGAAGTTGAACTCTCTTTAGTTTTTATTGTTATCTCGTGGAAGTACTCTGATAGGAATAAAGTTTTAAGTGCATTTTAGAAGTCCTCTAAAAAAACCCATATATATATTATATGCACTCTGTACCCCAAAAGTTACAGCCACAAGATCAGAAAGTAATGCATGTTGCTAGATTACTAATATGTGTGTTTCCACGAAGCTGTCTGTCACTATTGTGAGATTTGGCATGTTAATGATCTGCCTTGAGATAGCACTGAATCTCCTTGAGAAGTTTAGCAACCGGCCACGAGTTCAGAACAGGATGCACTTAGATTTTCAAACGTAATGGATTCTCCTGAAATCAAGTTTCTATGTGGCTTTCCTTTCAAAGTAATGAACTATTTCAGTTCAGATTAAATGAGAGAATAAAACAGTAAGCATTTATGAGGTTTTTTGTTTTGTTTTTTTCTTTCTTTCATTCTTTGTTTTTCTAATTGACAGGGAGAAATAAACAGTTTTCACTATTGTTAGCGATTCAGAGCCATGTGGATATTTGTTCTTTCTCATTGAATAAAATAAGTTTGATCTAGAAAGGACAGTTATTTCAGAACCTCTGTAAACTGTTAAGTTCAACACCTGACACAGAAAACTTACTCAAATGTGAGTCCTTCTCTTCTTGGCATTAGATCTATTAACTTTATTTAGTGATAACTTTGGGAGGAAGTATACAGAATGTAGAACTGTTTTACTTATCTGCATCTAATGAGTCATTATAATGGAATTGATAAGTCACTTCTTTCCTCCCTGAGATGGTATAGCTTCTCAAGAAATTTTTCCTTTGATAGTAGGTGAAAAGTTCTTTTTAAAGTCCTTTGGGACCCAGCTTCCTAAATTTAACTCTAGCTTACCCCAAAACTGAGCATGTTGAGAGCTCTATGGATAAAATGACAAGATTTGTTTGGATTACATGTCCTCTTTCCTACTGAGTTAGTGAGAGAAGAGGAAGAAAATGGACTTTTCTGGAGAATTGGACCTGAAAACAGTAATATTCAGGGGACAGAAAAGGGATGGCTTTGTTTATATTTTCCTCCATCCTCTGTTGCAGATTTGTAAGGTACTGTGAGCTGACATAGCTTGGCAGCTAACTGCTTAAAAAGTTCAGTGAGGAATCGTGATTTCTGAAAACAGGTGGCATCACTAGCTAGTTGATCATAAGAAATATGTTCTGTTCCTTGACATGAACTGAAGTGGCTCTATACAAGCTCTAAGAGGCTAATTGAGTGAATTTGGCCACTTAATGTAATGCTTCTTGATGTTTGTGATGTTTGGGAATACACAGAGCATTTTACCAAATTGTCCTAAATTGAGTAGACAGTTGAGAGACACCTCATGTTTTCTTAATCAGCAGAATCCAAATACACAGTCTGTTCCCTAATATTGCATTATTCCTTAACATTTCTTATTCATTTGTTAATCTGTACTTTGAAAGCAAACTTAATAAGCAACCCAGTTATTAGAGTTTGAGTACAATGCAGTTATGTTTCCACAGAGGCAGATCATCTCTTAACCAATTTTTAATGTGTACCACATTTATAATGGTTTCTTCTGATTGGTACTTTCTCTGGTTTTACATATAAGATCTTAGAGAGATTAAATACATTGTTCTAGGAGAAACAACTCACAAGCAACAGAGCTGGCATTTGAAACCAGCTCATCAAACACTAGTCCAGTGTTTTTTTATTTCTAATACATCATAGCTGTTCTTACACTGTGTAGAGAAGGGATCTTCCCCCCAATAGATCCCAGAGGAAAATGCTTTTGTACCAACCTTCCAAATTGAACTCAATGCATCTATTAAAGTCAGCAGTCCAAATCTTTGAGTTCTCTTGACTACAAATTCCCATTTTCTCTTTCAAGAATCTATATTTTTTATTATGTAGGACTTGTATAATGTCAAAGTGTGTTATATCTAGAAATGGCAATTAGTTGAACTCTTACAAAATGTTAAGAAAAGTAAAGCCCAGAGACAGAAAGTGACTTATCCATGATGCCACAGTGAATTAATAAGAGAACTATATCCCAGATCAGTTTCCTAATGTGGCATTCTTTTCTGCTCAGCTGCTTAATACAGCAGGAAAGGCAGGAGGAACTGTGGTATAGTAGAAAAAGAGTCCAACACTATGACTCATCTCATTTCCTCAACTTTAAATTACATTTTGAAAACCATTTGAAATTTAAATGTCTGTATTTGTATTGAGATGGAGTAGTGTGTACTTTTGTTCTTGGAGAAATCTATAGGTTTTCAAGCACACACACACACACACACACACACACACACACACACGTTGAGTTGTTTTGTTTTTGTTGTACTGACAACTGAGTCTATGGTATGATGCATGCATTCTATCACTGAGCTGTATTCTCAGCCTATTTTTTGTTTTTGTTTTGATTTTAATGTGTATCATGCTGAGTTGCCCTGGCTGGCCTGGACTTTCTATAGCCCAGGCAGGCCATCAACATTCTGGCTTGCCTCAGGTTCTTGAGTAGCTGGACTCACTAGCCTGTTCCACCAGGCCTGGGTTACATATTTTATAAACTTTTATTTTAACAAACATTGATGGCTTCGATACATGGTTCAGAATCTATAGATTTGAAATTATTTGCTGCATAAATTATAAATGAGTTAGATGCCTCTCCCAACTGTGAATTACACCTACATATTCTAAAGGCTGCAACTAAGAACATGTCATAAAAAATGTAATATTTTTAACATTATTTCTTTAGTGGCAGCCAAAGTTCTAGACTTTCTAGGCCTTGAGGCCGTAGAAGGATACAATCATGCATTTTTAGAATAGGAGTTCACTAGATGTAATTTGGCTCAGCCTTTCCACTTAACTGAAAGTGAAACCTAGACTTAGAGAAGCAAGTAGCATATTACTTCGTAGTTCAAACTAAAATTCAGATCTTTTGCGCTCTTTTCTATGATGCTGCCACATTTGAATGGAGAGAGAGAAATATGCTATGGAGTTTTGGCATGCAACTTGTTAAGCCGAATCTCAAGTACCGAGATTGGAAGCATGTTACTATGCCTACCTCAAATA
>CAJQZJ010035177.1:88237-116782 GCA_907164525.1 Lophiomys imhausi | reverse complement strand
TATTTGAGGTAGGCATAGTAACATGCTTCCAATCTCGGTACTTGAGAGATGGAGGCATTAAGGATCAGGAGTTGAAGTTGATCTTCAGTTGTATGGTGAGTTTCAGGCCATTCTTGTCTACATGAGAACTTGCCTTAAAACAACAGAAAATGGTTGATTGTTCCTGAGTTGTCATTCAGTCATAAATTATATTAATTGCTGTTGGCTCTGTAGATTAATTGAAATATATTTATCAGTGCAGTTTTAACATACTCATGTAACATATTGAAGTGGGGAAAGGCCTTCTACATATTAATTAGTAAATTTAAGTTCTAAATTTAGTGACCTCCAAATGTCAATTGGTGACTCATGGAGGTAGGACAGTTGGTAGAAATATGGCAATTTGGAGACTCAATTTGAATCTGTACAGATTCCTGTAAGTTGAAACTTTATTATCTTATGATAACTTACTTCATAAAATAAGACATAAAACATGAGTTTCTAAAAATGTTAAAAACCAGACATGGTGTATGCCTGTAATATTATTAGTAGTTGAGGAAATGGAGACAGGAGAATCATGAGTTCAAGAACAACAATTCAGGCTATATACTAAGATCCTGTTTCACAAAGCCAAAACTAAAACAAAGTAAAATATTAAAAACAAGTAGTTATAGAATAAGTTCATAGGCGGACTTTTTCTTTAATTTCCAATTTTTTATTTTTATTTTTTTTGTGTGTTTATTTCTGAGACAAGGTCTTACTAGGCATAAACTGGCCTGGAACTCACCATGCAGTCCAGACTAACTTGAACTCATGGAAATCCTCTTGCCTCTGCCTCCTGGGTACTTAGATTAACGATGTGCACTACAGTTCCCAGCCCTATTGATAGTTTTTTAAAAGAATATGTGTGCATGTGTATGAAAATGAGAATGCTCTTGTGCATTCATGTGCTTATAGAGGGTAGTGGTTGATGTCAGGTGTCTTCCTCAGTCCTTTACTTTATATTTTGAGAAAGTGCTGCTCACTGGAGCTCCATTATTGGGCAAGACTAGCTGTTCACACAGCCCTAGCTGGTGATCTTGTGCCCCTAGTGCATATCACCTTACCTGTCTTATTTTAGAGATTTGTTTATATGTATAGATGTTTTTCCTGCATATTTGAATGTGTACTGCATTCAAATGGTTGAAAGCTACCATGTGTGTGCTGGGAACCGAACATGGGTCCTTTGCAAGTGCTCTTAACTACTGAGCCATCTCTCCAGCCCCCATGTCTGACTTATAAGGGTTCTGGGGATCTGAAGTCAGGTCTTCATGCTTGCATGGTAGGCACTTTATGAACTGAGTCTGCTCCTTAGCCCCTCATTGTTAGTCTTATAAAACAGAAAATAATTTTTGATTTGGGGCATGTAACTCTGGCACAATAACCAATATATTTTATTCAGTTCTATTCTTTCTGTTCATTGTTATAACGTTGATAAAGTCTGATACCATTTATCAATTGAGGGGATTTTTTTCTTTCTCATACTCCTGCTACAAATTTGGTAGCTTCTTTCTGGGAGTATAATAGAGATAATATTAGAAAGGATAGTAGTTTGATATCCTGGAAATTTTGATGTTGGAAGAGGTGAATGTCACCCCAAGCACCTAATATAGGGACCAGATTACGGGCTACCTTCTGTGGCTTGGTAACTGAGATACGATATATCATTCCTTTGATCATTTTTTTCATAGGGATACACATATGCAGTGTGAATTAATTAATTCTTTCTGTAAGAGTTTAGTACATAGTTTAAACATTGTTTAAAGTAATTTGTAACCACTTTATATGATACCTTAACTGTTTTTTATTTGAGTTGATAACTTATGCTTTTTTATTCTACTTACAGACATCTAAGTTATTTTCCATAATCTTCCTTTCATCAGTTCTATTCCCCTCATACTTTGAGCTATTTTTCAGCTAAACAGCTAAATCCTTAATCGGTTGCTTTCTTGATCTTCAAAGTGGAATTCTGTATATTCCCTTATTTCCAGTTGAACCATCTTTATGTTAGTCTGCTCTCATGACTGAAAATTGAAGGAAAAGCAACCAAGACATAATATGGACTTCATATCTTATAGCAACCTCAGTGTTTTTTCCCCAAGTCAGCATACAAATTTATCTCAGTTACTATAGCATCCAGTCTATCAGTTGTTTTTCTAGCTGTTTTGTCTTCTCTCAGATACCGGGATTTGCTATATAATTAGGCTCTGGGAATGTTCTTCAGGTCTCAGGATTTTATTACTAGCTGCAGCTGTCTAGCAGTTTACAATTTGTCATTCCATCAGTGTTGGTTGCTCTCACGTTCACTAAACCTTTTTGTCTCCAACGTGTAACATACAGAATTAACAACAACAAAAAACCTAATGTTCCTTATACCATTTTTTCTGTTTCAGTGTTAGCCATTGTCTTGAAGACTGAATGCATTGCATCACTACCACCCATGTTTCTCTCTTTGTAATGTCAATGAAAATGAATTCCAAGCCCAAAGGTGACCATTTAGAAAATACATTTACAAATAGGGTTTTGGATACAGCGTCATCACTAAATAGCTGAAGCACCTTGAATGAAAGCACCTTCAAGTACCAAATAAATAATCTGACTTTTTAAAAAGTAATTTTTATCGGCTGTTGATAGAATGCTTAGCCTTCAAATTAATTTATTCTAATTTGAGAAAATGTTATCTTTCTTTTGCTGCCTTTGAATAATCAAGAAAGGAAAAAAACCTGAATAATTGTATGGGTTTTAAAATTTTTCCTATTCACTTAATAAATTTTTGTTTTCTATAAATGTCACAATTTATGTAACTAAAATAGCTTTAAAATACATGTTTATCCTGCTGAAATATAAGGAATATTTAGAATATACAAGTTGTTTCTGTTAATGCATGGTTCTGGTGCTAATTGTTAATGCTGCAAGGTGTAATAGTAATTTCTGAATGTGTATGGCTATTCTTTAAGACTGATTGAATTCTAGGTGGTTACTCTGTCAGTGACCATACCAATATATATGTAATTTCTATACATAATGACATGTTCCATTTCCTTTTAACATCAAAGGAAAATTTTGTTTTTGAAAAACTGATATGTAAAAATATATGTCTGTAGTATATGTTTTGATACATGTGTATATTTTGTGGTGTTTATCTCTGTTTATTATTTCATTATGGTGAAAACATTAAAAATCCTTAACAGCTTAAAAATATACAATGCCTTATCATTATAGTCACTACTCTGTGCAGTAATACACCAGAATTTCTTGCTTCTAACTAACCTAGCACCCATTTATCAGGCTTGCCACATTCTTCTCTTCTTTTTTCTGGTAACCATGACTCTAGTTTGTCTATAAGATTTATTTATCTGGGTTCTATATGAATGAGCTAATGAAATACTTTTCTTTTGTGACTAGCTTATTTCACTTAACAACATGACATCCATTCCCACTAAAACAATCATAAATGACACACTTTAATAATTTTCTATAACTGAAAAGTATTCTGTTGTGTATATATACCATGTTTCTTTACCCTTCAACAGCTAATAGACACTTATATTTCCATTTCTTGACTATTGTAAATAAGGCTGCAGTAAACTTAAAGGTGCTGAGACATCTTTTTGGTGGATTGATTTCATTTCCTTTGGATATATAATCAAAAATAAGATTTCTGGATCATATAATAGTTCTGTTTTTAACTTTTAAGGAAATTGCATGCTGTTTTTCAGTGATAGCTATACTAATTTATATTCCCATCAGTTGCATGCAAGGGTTCTCTTTTCTCCACAACTGCCCAGGATATGTTATCATTTGTCTTTCTTGTAACTAGCCATTTTTATTAGTGAAGAGATACCTCATTGTTCTGATTTGCATTCCCCTGATGACTAGTGCTATACAGTATATTTTCATTTACCTGTTGATCATGTGTATATATTCCTTTGAGAAATTTCTATTTAGGTCTAATGCCCATTTTATATTGGATTACTAAGAGTTTTATTTTGGTGTTAATTTATTTGAATTATTTATAGATTCTGACCATTAACCTTTTGTCAGGTGTAGAGTTTTCATTTTTTCCTATCCTATAATTTATTTCTTTCCTTTGATGTGCCGAAGCTTTTAGTCTAATAAAATCCTATTTTTTAAAAGAATGTATTTGTCTACTGTGCTTTTAGATGCCTACCTAGAAAAATCATTGCTTGTGCCTCCATACCTTAAAGTGTTTTCCCTATTCTGTATTCTAGTAATGTTATTTTCCAGTTTTATATTTAGGTCTTTAATTTATTTTCAGTTGATTTTGGAATTTGTAAGAGCTATGGGTCTAATTTCATTCTTCTACATTTGAATATATGATTTCTCCAACTCTATTTATTGTCCTTTCTGCAATTTGTGTTGTTAGCACTTTTGTCAATGATAGTTGGGAATGGATATCTGAGTTTTCTTCTAGACTCCTGCTATGTTCCATTCAGAAGTTTCTTTTGCTATGCTATTTTAATTACAATAGTTTTGAGTTTGTTTTGAAATTAGACAGTATGATTGTTGTAATATATGTAATGCAGTGGGGGTACCACGGCAGGCCTGTGCCACGGTGTACCCCCTTGAAGAATTATGTCATACAATAGATCTGGTATAAGGAGGTTTATTTAGGGGTGGGGACTTGGAGGAGAGGTAGAGGCAGATAACTGAATATGTAGGCAGGCAGGCAGGTGGGGCAGAGCCATGAGGGCAGAGAAGGACAGAAAGTAAGAGAGCAGAGGATAGGGAGAGAGGGAAAGGGGGGTCTGGAGGACAGAGAGAGGCAGAGAAAACATGGAGGCAGACAGGGAGCTAGCAAGAGGGGATTTGGGACAGACTGAGAGTGGCCAGGGTCCTTATATCCTGAACACACCTGTAGACAGCAGGTGATGACTTAAAACATTGCTATGAAATTGCATGTAAACTAACAGTGAAACAATAGACTCCCTGAATTGCTTTAAATCCAACATGTCCATTGGATACCATGTTAATTCCTGATTTTCTTGATCTTCATTAATACCAGGCCTATTTTGAGAAATCATTGGAAAGGCTAATGGTGTCTATGTAGTATCAGGCAGCTCCTGTTGGGGCGCACTTGAAACAATATTTTTATTTAAAACACTTATATTTATTAGTACATTACCACTGTTATCTGTTTCTGGTGCCATACATGGTAGCACTGCATATCTAGATGCAAAAGTGCATGGAGCCAAGACAAGGTCACCATGTGCATTGCAACCCTGCCTGGTTCCCCTTTTCACTCTGTGGCAAATTCTGTTTCAATCAGCAACCCTGACAGAGTCTTTTTAATCTCTTCAGTCTGTATTTGCAAGAAAGGGAGAGAACAGAGAGAGAGAGAGGGAAAAGGGGGTCCTGAGGATAGAGAGAGAGAGAAAGCATGGGGACAGAGAGGGAGCTAGCAAGAGCATGGTTGGGGGGCAGTCTGGGAGTGGCTGGGGTCCTTATATCCTACACACACCTGTAGACAGCAGGTGATGACTTAAGACATTGCTATGGGATCACCTGTAAACTGACAGTGATGCTGATTTGTTGTTTACGCTCAAGACTCTTAGCTGTATCAGGATTATATATTCGTGTAGGTGCACATGCACAGTTACATAGGAACTTATTTTGTACTTATTTGTTGTTAAATCAATAGTGTAGCCCAAGATGGCCTCAATCTCTATGCAATCATCCTCCCTCAGTTTCTGAAGTGTTGGGATCACAGAAGGGAACCATCAACACTTGACTCCATAGGAACTTTTTATAATGATTGTTTTTTTTCCTTGTTCTGTGAAGAATGTCACTGATACTTTAGTGAGGATTGCATTAAATATGTAGATTACTTTAGTGTGGACATTTTAGCAGTATCAATTCTTATAATTCATGATCAGAAATTTTCTGTTTCTTTAATCAGTAGTCTTTTACAATTTGTATATTTGAAGTGTGTGTGCACTCGTGTGTGTGTGTGTGTGTGTGTGTGTGTGTCTTTGTTGAGATAGGTCCTCATATAGCCCAGGTTGGCAGCAGTGCATAGCTGGAGATGACCTTGAATATCTAGCTTCCTGCTGCCTCTTAAGTGTTGGATTAGAGACAAGCCACCATGCTCCACTTAAAGAGCTCTTTTAACTCTGTACTTAAATTTATTCCTAGGTGCATTTTTTGGAGTCATTGCAAATGGGATTGCTTTATTTCTTTTTCAGATAGTTCACTTGTAATATCTAGCAACACAGCTGATTATGGTATATTTATTAATTATTTTTGAGACAAGGTCTCACATAAGCCAGTCTGGCTTTGAATTTCATATGTAGCTGAGGATGATGTGGAACTTTTGGTTCTCCTGCCTCCACTTCCAACATGCTAGGATTACAGGTGTATGGCACCATGCCTAGACAGTTCATTAGTATTTATCGTTTAATATATTGAATGCACTTTTCAAAAATTATTTATCTTTCCAAGTTAGAAGATTATTGTAGTGCAGGTTGTTATTCTTTTCGTTGTGAAATTACTAAGTTCTCTTGATTTCAGTTTTTAATTTAAATCATGATTTGTGAAGTTTCATTTAAATTACTAGTATATCCTATCCAAAACTGTTCTGAATTCTGATAATATTTCCAAAGAAAACTTTTCACAGATTTACTATAGCACAGGAAGTTTCACTTTTGCCAAGGAGCCCCCAACCCTTATTTTTTTTTTAAATAAAGGGGTCTTTTTAAAAAAAATCTAGAGTAAAACATCATATTTTGTGAAATTTTCTTTCTTTTCTCATGTTACCCAGGCTAGCCTTGAACTCACTATGTAGCCCAAAGATGACCCTGAACCTCGTACCTCCACCTCCTAAGTGTTAGGTAGGCATGTACTACCATTGAGGTGTTCTGATAGAGAACTAACATTTTTCCTATTCCTTAAGCTATTCTAGTACAAAACTCATTGAACTCTGAACCTTCTACTGAACTACAGACTAAACCTTCCAGTGAACCAATAAATGTCCTGTATTCAAATACACTTGTCCAAAGCAGGCATTTTGGTCATTAAGAGTGTTTATGGGAGGATGTGGGATATTCTTTCTGGCAGTGTCCTTAAATTAGTAAGAGTAATTGTGGATGAAACTTAATTTCATAGTCTTCTTTTAAGTTGGTCCCTGAAAGTCTTTAATAAGATTAGGAGACTGAGGAAATCACCTTTTTGTATATCAACAATACCATGACCATCCTTGGTACTCTTTTAAAAGTCTCTATTTTAAAGATACACTTATCTATTCATGCCAAACTAAAATGTCAGGTGGTATCTACATCTCCTTATCAACATTCTACTGCCTAGATTAGCGAATACCATTACTATTAGGATTTAGAGTTGTCAATATTTTATAATAGGTATTTGATCTTTATCAAATTGACTTAAGGGATTAAGGTATATGACTGCAGTTAGTTTTTATTTCATTTTAAGGGAGTTTTTCTGTTTCCATTATGTCTTAGTCATAGCTTTTGACTGTTGACTTTTGTTTTATTATTCACTTCATTTTGTAGCATAGAGAGATGTCCACAGTTGATAAGTAGAAGAAGGTTTAAGTGGGAATAGAATTGGTATATAAGCATGCTCTGTAAAGTTCCACTTCTCTTCTTTACTTTTGAATTTCCCAGCTCTGTCAAATCTCCACCCATTTAAGCCCTCTCACACACACACACATCCTGCAGCGCCCCCGTGCTCCCCCCCCACTAGTTTCCATAAGAGCCAGGTAAGGGAAGGGGACTGGGATGAGAAGTGTGTTTTGCATTTATGGAACCTTGTAACCTGAGGATATCTTATATCCTATACTTAATATACTAAATGTTAACAGTGGAATCTTAGAAGATGTTGACATTAATTCCTCATTATCAGCCTTGTTTTTTAGTGAGAATGTGTTCAAAATAAGAAAGAAATAAGCAGCCCTACCTGCTGTTATATACAAAGAATAACAAATGGTACAGTATCAGACAATGTTGACTGTTTCCTTCCCAAGGTCTTTTATGTACATAATGACTTGTGCTCATCTTGTGATTCTGTGAGATGGGACAGCTTTTGTGAGATGAGTAGGATGCTCAGTGATAGATCAGTATGATAAAGGACTTACTGCATAATCATCAAGTGGTGGAACTTTGCTAATTTGTGTCATTAGATGAAAGTGTGTAATAAAGAATTGAAAAGTTCAGACTAGCAAGATACTTGCTGCCAAGGCTGAAATCAGAGTTTGATCCTTGGGTAGAAGGAGAAAACCAGCTCCTGCAAGTTGTTTTGTGACCTCCATGTCAGTGCTGTGGCATGTGCATACACACACACAAATACATGTAAAAATGAAAAGTTTAGGTTCCTCTCTAGTTTTTCTTTTTTAAATATTTATTTATTACTTCAGGTTACATCTCCATCACAGTGCCCTCTTTCCACCCCTCCCAGTCCCGCCCTCCCACCCTCTACCCCCATCCCAATGAGCATTTTGCTGTGTTGTACATGTGATTCATTAGAATGACAATGAAAATCCTATAGGTAATCCTACAATTTGCATATATATGCTGTTAAAAATAACCAAGGTAAATAGCATTTTAATTTTCTTCTTATGCATTAATCTAATTAATTAATCACCAGGAGCCAAGTCCAAAAGTGACTTTGCTATTGTAAAAGCTAGATTGCCAGACCCTGCACACTACCTTTCAAAGAATATAGTCTTTGTTCTCAGGGGAGATCTCACTCATAATATAAGCTACTGACTTGAGTTGCTATTACACCACCAAAGTCTTTATGTATATTTTTTCTGTAATTGTTTTATAGATTGTAATCAGTTGTTTAGTCAGGCACAGTACTGTGTTGTGATTTTTTTTTTTTGTAACTTAATTCATTTTTTGGCCACAAGCCACTAACTGGAAACACAGTATTTTTTTCCCCTTTTTGTCCTTTCCTCTTCCCTTCAGATGTGTTTTCTAATAGTCATAATGAATTTAGTTGGTAGTCATTAACAATTTTCACCAAATCAATCCTCAGTTGACTGTTAAATAAATGAGAAAATACATTTCTGACAACTAACTGGAAAAAATACATGAAAAAGATTATTATTTAAGATACAAGTGAGACTGAGTAATCTTTATAATAAATAATGAAAGGCTTAAACTTGGCCTATGGAGTCTCTTATGTAGGTAAACATTTTAGAGATTTTAAGTATTTTTGAGAATGTTAATTGTTGATATATATTTCATAAAAGTATAGGAATAGAAATTCAAATATATATCATAAATTGAATTACTAAAAATGAAATTGAATTCATACTGAAATACAGTTTTTATTAGTGATACTGAGAAAGTACATAAGTAATGAAAAACTACCTGTTACACCATGATCTTAATTCACTGGTTAATTTACAACTTCCTTTCCTGACAAGCCTTTTATTGGAGTAGAATAACAGATTTTCTTTAATTAAATAAACCAAACAACGAGGTGTGATAATGCCTCTTTTATAGCCTCAGCTCTTCAGAGGGCAGGAGAATTTCAAGTTCAAGGCCTGTTAAAGCTAGAGAGAGAGATTAAGGCCACTGGGAAGCTACATGATCCTGGTCTTAACAGAAGGTATTTGCCCAGCGTGTGGGAGACTCTAGGTTCAAACCTTAATAGCATTAAAAAAAAGATTTGGTTTTAATTTATTCCTCTTCTTATCTTTGGTGATGACTAATAGTCTCAGATGAAAAATCAACAGTCTTTAGTCTGAAAAATAAGATCACTTATTTTTAAAACATTTATTTGTGTTGGAGGCACGTCAGTGTGGGCATGCATCATAGCACAGGTATGAAAATCAGAGAAAACTAACTCTTGGAAGTCAATTCTCTCCTCAGTCTCAGGTCATCCAGCTTGGCACCCAGAGCCTTTACCTAATGAGCCATCTCATTGGACCTTAGATTAGTTTTTAAAAATAGGAGCATGTGACAGGTGCTTTAAGCACCAATTTTTGCTTAGAAGTTACTGGTATGTACTTCTCAAGACTAGAACTTCACTGAATGCTTTATATGGTCTAAAATCATATTAACATATTAACTTGATAAATCATCTGAAATATGCCTTGTTTGTTTTACCTTTTTAAAAAGGACCTAGTAGTATTATATTAGTCTTAACTTCTCTAGGCATTTATTTATCACTTTTTTTCCACAAATGTATTAGAAATTACTTTAAATCATTAAATACATCTCATTTTTATTCTAACCCACTTTGACAAACTGTGACATTTTGATAATGCCACATTACCTTAATGGCCACTTTATTTATTTGTTTGTTTGTTTATTTATTTATTTATCTATCTATTTATTTTTGGTTTTTCAAGACAGAGTTTCTCTATGGAACAGAGCTTTGACTGTCCTGGACTTGCTTTGTAGACCATGCTGACCTCGAACTCACAGAAATCTTCCTGCCTCTGCCTTCTGAGTGTTGGGATTAAAGATGTGTGCCACCCTTAATGTATGTGTTTATTGAGTGATTGCAAATGCATACAAGAACATAGTTTAGTTTGGAATTTTTAAGTAGGTGAAGAATCGTTGCTTATTTGTTTTCTGCTTTTTTTTCAGTAAATATATTATTAAGTTATTCTTTTCGGAATATAACATAAAACAGTACTACATAATATTTTTGGGAAAATCAGACTGTTTTAAACAAAATATAGTTGTTAATGATCCACTTTCCGTTTGTAATTTACCCCATAGTGAACAGATGTGGATTTCACAGTTTCCTTGGATTTCATTAAACTTTATTAACAAATAATGCCCCAAAACTTCCTTTCAAAAACATTTAACTGTTGTGCCAAATTGCCTCACTATTTCAACTAATATCGATAAGATCCTATTAGTTATTTTTTATAAATCCTAGTTCAAAGATTTCATAGTATTTAAAACTTTAAACAAAGTTTAAAGAGAGATGTTAGAAGTTAATTATAATATCAAAAATAAAATAAAAAATAAGAAACTTTAAATATCAAAGAATAATAAAAGCCGTGAATAACATCTTTAGGATATCCTTAATATTTGATTGTTATTATTATTTTATTATTTTAGCTATATTCTAATGTTTTTGTTATGTTGTTAATAAACTGGCATTGGTGTATCCAAGGAAATTTGAGTAATTATTATTTTCTACCACTTAGTTAAAACATGACATTTCTGAGCCTAGGGAGATGGTTTAATGGGTAAGAATGCTTTCTGTGCTAGCATGAAGAACTAAGTTTGAATCTTGGCACTCACGTAAGAAGCGAGACATGACTATGCATGCCTGTAACACCAGCATCGGAGGGCAGAGACAGGTGGGTACAGAAAAATTACTGGTCAGCCAGCCTAACTGAAATAGTGAGTTTCTGCTTCAGGGAGAGTTCCTGTGTTAAAGCAGTAAGGAGGAAAGTGATAAAGGCAGTGAATGTTCTGTTCTGGCTTCTGCACTCTTGAGTTCATGTACCATATGCACATACACACTACACCACACACATGCTAAAAAAGACTTCTCTTAGGAAAATCAGAGTAGATTATGATTGTTTTATAGGTTTCATTGATGTTCCTTTTTATACTAGCAAAGTTAAAATAGGACCATGAGGAAATGGTTATAGGGTGTGGTCATGGTTTGTGTTTCAAAAGCAAAACAAGTCATTTTTTCTTAGATGCCATTTCTTTAGTTTTAGTATATTATTAAGTTGGAGGTGCTTTTTTGTTAGTTATAGTTTTGTTTTATTGTAGAGGTGCTTTTTAAATTCCCAGTTTCTACAAGAGATTTTCTTATTAGTATAGAATCAAGTAAAATATTTTACAAGAATATAACTAACACCCCAGTGGTGATGGTGCATGTCTTTAATCCCAGTATGGTTGGGGAGAAAGCTGGCGAATCTCTGAGTTTGAGGCTATCCTGGTCTACAGAACAAGTTCCAGGACAGCCAGGGCTACACAGAGACATAGAGAAAACTTGTCTTGAAAAGCCAAAAAAAAAAAATAGAGAGAAAAAAAATATAATGATTGGCAACATTACAAATCAAAAATTTTACAGTTACTTAGTCAAATATTTAAAAAGGAAGGCAAGACAATATTATCTTGTTCTGTAAATTTGAATGTTTTTTAAATTATTTTTTATTTTTGAGATTATAATTATATAATTTCCTCCTCCCCCTTTCCTCCCTTCAAACTCTCCCATATACCACTCATTGCTGTTTTTCAAATTTGTGGCCTTTTTTAAATTAATCATTGTCACTTGCATAGATATTATGCATATACTTATATATTCCTAAATATGACCTGCTCATTCTGTATGTTGTTACTTTTATGTATGCATCTAGGGCTGCTTTTTTTTTTTCCTGTTCAGCTTAGGATGGTTGTTTTGTACTTATTTATCTACTTATTTCTAGCTTCTTCCTCTTTTTTCTTGTCTGGCCTCTTAGGCAAAAAATAAATCATCATAATAGTTTTCAGAGCACCAGAAACTTTCCAAGTTCCTGTTTAGAGTTTACATTTTATCTTTGGCCTTTGTTTGCTATCAGAATTTACTGTTTCAGCTTTCTGGGCTTTAGAAATAAAACCCTTGTATTAGCTTCTTACTAGAATGCCTGACAAAGACCTTATCTCTTGCTCATGTCCTGTTCACCTCAAGGAACTTAGAATCTCAGCACTTTCTTTGTAGAAACAATTTGGTTTTTGTTCTGCTTGTTTCAGTTGCTTGTTATAACACTTTACCTCAGCTTACTTTTATATTTTCCATATGGCAAAAGCAAAAGAGAATAAAGGCCCAAATGAAGCTACAAGGTGGCTCCTGTTAAGCAGCTCCTCGTAGTTGCCTTCCTATAAGAAATGTTTCTCTAGCAACCAGCTTTATTCCAGCTGACTCACTCTAGGCACTTTTCCTTCTGTGTCATTGCCCCTTTACCATTCAGGACTTTCTCAGGGATTTTGCAACCTGACTAGCTGCTTAAGAACCAACCACTTTTTTCTTCCTCAAGACTAAAATAATCAGCTTTTTTTTTTTTTTAACAAAAAGAAAATACTGGGTTTTGTTTGTTTAGGTTGGGGTTGGTTTTCCTTTCTTTTGATTTTTGCTTGTTTGTTTGTTGTTCTGGGTGGTGGTAGTGATGGTAGTGGTTGGTTGGTTGGTTGGGTGGGTGGTTGGCTGGTTTGCAATACTGAGATATGAGTCCAGGCCATTTCCTGGGCTAGGCAGGTGCTCTACCATTAAGCTACATTACTAGGTTTGGGCTAGTTGTTTTGATATGTTTCATAAGCATAATGAGGAATTTAGAATTGGCAATGTTAAGGATGAGATTGCTCTAAGATTTTGCTTTTGCACACATTTTTTTTAAATAGGATGTGGCCTTTTGAGTTTCTTGTTTTTTAATTGAATATGAAACAGGTGGCAAATATAAGATTAGTCTGTTCACTGATTTCGTCTTTGTTTGCCAAAGACTTACAGATTGTTTTCAGATAATCTTCAGGTAAGGGGAAGAGAAATGACAACCCCTGCAACAGAGTATCTCTGGCTAAAGAAAAAAGAAACTATATATAAGGTGGCTTATAATAAGCTCTGGCTTTTAAAATGGTAAACATTTAATGCTCTCTATAAAAAGTAGTTTTTAGCACTTGCCAGTGATTTTAAGTTCTGATAACTCAAGGCATGAACAATGAAAATCTGAACTTAAAATTAGAAAAGAGGACCCAACAGTGATTGTCTACAACCAGTGGTACCCAAGCCACAGTGGGCACATCCAGCCAGCAGAGCTATGAATGCAACTGAGCACAAAACGTCAGACTTACTTAGAACATCATATGATTGTTTTGTGGCTAGTTTTTGAGCTTGAACTTTATACATGACAGTACTGTGTTACAATGTCACACAAAATAAATTTATGTATGCTCTCACAGTCCACTGGGACATAGGTTGGAAACCTTTCATGTGGCCAAAGACAATTAATTTTGCTTCCAGTGTGGCTTAGGAAAGCCAAAAATTTGTACACTCTTGGTCCTCTAAAGGAACTCCTCATTGAGGCTTGCTGTTATGATCATGTGAATAGCTGCTTTCAAATGAGAGTTCCCAGTGTACTGGAAAAGGCAGCTTTTCGGGTTCATATACCTGTATGAGTTCTTAATACATACTTGTGTTGATTGCTGTTCAAATATAGGAGCTTAATACCTCAGTTGTGGGAGGATTATTAGTTGAAAAGTTTGAGAAACAAAATCTATTTTGTATTGTAGATTGCTCGCCAGTTTGTGATTGATATAGAATAGTGTGACTGAAATGTTACTTTTTATAAAGCAAGAAGGGTGTCCCCAAATGACTTTTTATATATGGTAACTGATTCTTCTTTTATGACAACATAATATTATTTGATAGTTACCTAGAAAATTGGCTGACTACTTATTTGACCTACCCTGTTACCCCATTTTGAATACATGGAATTAACCCCATTTTGAATATGTTGAATTAAGTTAGTTTCTTATTCATATCTGAATAATGGGGGCAATAGTCAATTTACCTATCTAGACATTGTATCAGTTTGTTGCAGTAGCCATCTTGGATTTTTTGCAAATAGGAACAATCTAAGCAAACATAATGCAGCTGTTAATTTTCCTTCCTATTCTTCATTAAGCATTTTTGCTAACTGCACATAATACCATATAAATAGTCAATAGTATCTGCATTTGGTCATATGCATTGAATATTATCTGATAGAACTTTGACTACACAACCTGTGCAGTTTTCTTCATTGAGTGAATGCTACTCAATATTTATAAAATGACATTAGCCATTCAATCCCTTTTTCTTTGTCATTTTGTCACACACCAACATAATTACTACATAATTTGATGAGGTAGAGTTACTAAATAAGGTATATACTCTCACTTAAATTCTAATTTCAGATAAATACGTTAAAGCTATATTCTAATTACACAGAAATATATTAAGGTTTATTCATTGTCTGTTACTGGAAGTTAGCTCTATATTACAATTTGGTTTTTGTTTTTTCCTCTTCAGTTTCTAAATATGACAACCCTAGTTGAAGTATATTTGAATATAGGTACAATTCTGAATTTTAGGTATGACTGTAGAGTACAATGAAGGTGGCATTTAGTCTGACGGAATACTAAGATTTTTAGTGTAGTGCTGAGTTTTGTTGTTTTGTTTTTTTAGTGTCTATCACTTTTTTTCCTTGGGAAGTACATTAATGGAAAACAAAGCTCAAAAATTGTAAAACATCATATATTGTTTAAGAATACATGTGTGAATGTTTGATGAAACTTTTTTTTTGTTTTGTTTTTCAACTTAGGGTTTCTCTGTGTAGCCCTGGCTGTCCTAGAACTCACCAGGCTGGCCTCTAACTGAGAGATCTGCCTGCCTCTCCATCAGGAAAACTAGGATTTGAAGGTGTGCATCATCAAACCCAGCATGATGAAACTCTTTTTTTTGGAGATAGGATTTCTCAATGTAGCTTTGGCTGCCCTGGAATCCACTCTGTAGATCAGGATGGCCTTGAACTCAGAGATCCACCTACCCTCTGCTTCCCAAAAGCTGAGATTAAATGCATGTGCCACCAACACCTGGTGAAGCTACTTTTTAAAAACCCAAAATCAGAGAATTTTACCTAGTTTGACCTATTTTGGGTAGGCAGACAGAGCAATGATCCCTGGATGGCTGCTATTCAAGTATACAGTTAAAATGGGGAATCACAGGAGTTTATTCTATGTGTTATACTTGAAAATTACATGTGTATGTTGAATATCCCTTATTCAAAACTTGTGCGAACAGAAGTATTTTAGATTTCAGAACGTTTAGGAGTTGAGGATATTTTCACAGATATAATAATATATCTTTGGAATGGGAACTGACTCTAAATACAAGAGTCATTTATGAGTCATATGTGCCCTATGTACATAACTTCAAGGTAATTTTATAGGAATTTTTATGTCCCTACACTTTGTACCCTTCACATGAAATTGTATACACAGTTTTCCATCTGTGGAATCATTGTTGACACTCAAAATTTTTGAGTTTTGGAACATTTAGTATTTTCAGATTCAGGTGCTCAAGCTGCATATTCTAATATAGTCTTGTGTATATCAAATAAATAATAGTTTGAAAGATAAAACATGGACTGAGAAAATTAGCCTATACATAAGGTATTATTGCATGTACTTTATGCACTAAATTCAAAAAGAAAAGTCAAGGCTTCCACTAATTTCCCAGAGATCTTATCAGGTAATAAATAAATTTTAGCATGATTATTTAACTATTACCATACATCTAAATTAAATCCCTCTGTTTACAAAGCTTTATTATTTATTTTCATTATCCTATCCCTGACATCAAAGCTTCAGTTTGTGTTTTCACTTGGAAAAATTAAAGATTCAGATGTGTTATATATCAAGTTAAGGAAGGTTCTAGAGTGTGTAGAAAGATATGATTAGTCTAAGTGACCTAGGTAAAAATATTAGGGCTCCTAGAGAAAAACCACACAAACCTCTTCTGTATTTTATTACTATTTAAAATTCCCATTTAAGAACTACAACCATCTGATGCATCTGCACAAAGGACAGTGATCCTGTAACTTATCATCCCTGATGACATCATTGCCATCTTAGTTTGGTGTAAATACACTCTACGTTATTCACTTAGCAAAACTGCATAGCACACATTTTTTTATCTTTTTAAAAAAATGCATTTGTTTATATTCCAATTGCAACTCTCCTCTCAGTCCCACCCTTCCCACTTCTCCCATCCCCCCCCCCACACACACACATACCTGGTACCAACCCAATTTGTCACATCAAATCTGAATTGCATCAGGACTAAGTGTCTCCTTTTCCACTGAAGCAAGATAAGGCAGTTCTGCAAGGAAAATGACATCCAGAGGGAAGCAACATCATCTAAGTCTCAGATAGACCCCATTCCAATTGTTAGGGGAGCCACTTGAGGACCAAACAGCCCATCAGCTTCATACATGTATTGGGCCTAGCACCAGTCAATGCAATTTCTTTGGTTGGTGTTTCAGTCTCTGTAGCACACATTTCTTAAGAGTATGTCCTCGTTGTTAATTGAGCCATGCCTGTGTGTGGACAGTCTATAATAGCTATCAAGAAGGGCTGAAGACATGAGCTTAGTTGTAGATTTCTTGTTAGCATGTGGAAGGTTCTGGATTCAGCCTCCAGCACCACAATAATACACATGAATGCTCTCACAGCAAGTACTAATTCCATGCATAAGGCTGAATTATTTTGTTTATATTTAGTGTTTAAAAGCAATTTTCATTTTCTTTAGCCTCCTATAAGTTCTCATTGTAGAAATAGCTTAAAAGGCTATTACAAGGAGCCTTTTAAACATCCTTAATCTTCTTACATATACTCAAGTGCCACTATTCTGTCCCTCCATTGTATTATGTGTGTATTTGTGACAGTTATCATATATTAAATTTGTATCTTCATAGATTTGCCTCACCTACTATATATTATGATCTCCATGGACAAAGGCTGGGTCTTTCTTCTCTTTGTTTTCTCCTTGTTGCTCAGCAGTGCATGACCTGTGGTAAACAACCAGTAATGGTTTATTGATTAAATGAAGGAACCCAAAATCCCACCTTATCTAACTCCTTAATTTTACAAGTGTGAAAAGTGAGATGTAGTCAGATTGTGACTTTAAGAAGTAGAAACAGGAGACTGTAGAAGTAATCTGTTCCAACTTCTGTAATCTCCTTTTTAAGGTTATCATGCAGTTTCTGTTTGAATACTTTATCATTTTTAATTTGTTTATTACTTCAAGTTACATCTCCATCAGAGTCCCCTCTCTCCACCCCTCTTGGTCCCACACTCCCACCCTCTCCCACCTAACCTACTCCTCTGGAGTGGTTTGCCCCTACATATCAGCCCCCTCAGTTCAACAGTCATATGAGGGCTAAGAGCTTCCTCTTGCACTGGGGGCCTATATGGCAACACCACTAGTGTAACGTGTTCCACTAACAGGTAAGAAGATCTATGTTCCTGTTCCTTTTGGTGTACTGGTTGTAGGGTAGTTATTCTGTACTATATGGTTAAAATCCAATTGCAAGTGAATAGATGCCATGTGCATCTTTCTGAGTCTGGGTTAGCTCACTCAGGATGAGCTTCTCTAGTTCCATCCAATGGCTGCAATTTGCATGATTT
Source organism: Lophiomys imhausi (assembly GCA_907164525.1). Taxonomy (NCBI): domain Eukaryota; kingdom Metazoa; phylum Chordata; class Mammalia; order Rodentia; family Muridae; genus Lophiomys; species Lophiomys imhausi. Next base: position 98,600 of record CAJQZJ010035177.1, on the reverse strand, counting down.
CCTTATTTCTGATAGCTGAGTAGTATTCCATTGTGTGGATGTATCACAAAGAGATTATAAACTCCAGTTGTTACTAAGGTTATTAAATTGAGAAAAAGGATATTCCATGTAAAAAATATGGCTAATTAAATTGTTTACCCAGTATTTATATTAACTTTAATTGGTTTGGGGGTGTTAATCCTTAACCTGCCATTATAAATGAATACACACCGACACCGAGTGGATTTTATCAAGCCTAGGCCTGGATTGTGAAATCCTAGCCCATCTAAGCTAGCTCATAATTCTGTTACCCAAATATGACCCCACATATATACATACGTCCCTTTGGACTATTATTCTTCATGTTAAGCCGATGTTCCAGGCCATATGGAAGGATCTGCTTTAATCTACCCCATGGCGTGTCCTCCTTGTTTACTCCTGGTTTCCTCTAGCCTCTTCTTCCCAAGATGCTATCTCTCTAAAAGCCACTAGTCCCACCTATCTCTGTCTTTGCCCAGTCTCCAGGCCTCAGCATTTATTTAACCAATCAGAGTCAACTAAGTAACAGACAGCAAACAGGACCAATCAACATTTAGAATTCTTAACACCATAGGAGGTTAGACTCAAGGACTTTTCTATTTCTTTTTCTTTTCTCTATTCTTTCTCTCTTATATAGGGGGAAAGGACTTAAAGAAACAAAAGGGAATATATGTATATAATATAGAAATGATAAGATATAAGGATAGATTATTGAATCTGCTCTGAAACTTAAAGCTATTGTCATTCTTAAAATAAGGTTATCTTTTGATACATTGGTATAGAATTTTGTATATTGATTAAAAAATAAGATTAATTTTGATAGAATTTTACAATTTGCTTATTCAGTGATAGATAGATTTATAAATCAATAGTTGTCTTCAAAACCCTCAGAGATGTACAGAAAATGGCATTTAAAGATATTATTATTTTAAGAACTGTTTGACTTTAACACACAGCTCTCATTTGACTTGGAAAAAAAACAATGAGCATCAAAAAGAAATCTCCCATCAGGAGATAATTTCTCAACAGACTATATACAGTCCAAAGATGGACCAGAGCTTAAATGCAGGTAAGTTGATGTCCTGATTCTGCAGAGACAGAATGGGAAAATCCTTATTTCCTGCTGCACAATTATGTCTGTGAGATATGCTTGGCCAGAAGGCTGAAGATGATGCTCTAACGCTATGGAGAGATATTTGGGACTGTCTAGGTGCCAAACTGTCATTTTTTTCTTTTTATAAGCTGCTCTTCTGTGCTTCCTATTCACTCAAATAATAACTTTATACCTTCTTATGTCTTTGATGGGGTTGAAGACAACATATATGATAGAAATTATTTAGGTTCAGAACTTTAGACACACCCAGAATCAATGATTTTTTTCTTCCTCATGATTGCCTGATAAAAATAGGCTAAACATTATATATGTACCTTTTATATATGGTTTTCTTGATTGTTTCATATTTGTTCTTATTGTTTTTAAAAATGTTTAGTTTTTTTATTAGATAAAAGGAGGGAAATGATGGGGTGGTGTTAAACATTCTAAATGTTAATTGGTCCTGTTTGCTGTCTGTTACTTAACTGACTCTGATTGGTTAAATAAATGCTGAGGCCTGGAGATTGGACAAAGAGAGAGATAGGTGGGACTAAGGTTCGCGGGCTTTTACAGATAGATACAACAGCCAGGGTAGAAGGTCAAAGAGAGAAGCCAGGAGCAGACAAGGAGGACATGCGATGAGGTAGATTAAAGAAAATCCTTCCACATGGCCTGGAACATTGGCTTAGTGTGAAGAATTATAGTCCAAAGGGACGTATGTGTATATGGGACTATATATTTGGGTAATAGAGTTATGAGCTAGCTTAGAGGGGCTAGGATTGCACAACCCAGGCCTAGGCTTGTTAAGATCCACTCGGTGTCTGTGTGTATTCATTTATAATGGCGGGATAAGGATTAACACTGCCGAACCAATTAAAATAATATAAATACTAGTTAAATAGTTTAATTAGCTATTTTTTTCTACAATTCCACCTGGAATTTCTGCTCTTAGTCTTTATTCTTATATAAAGTGCTTCCAATATTTGAAGGTAGACTTTTTTTGTTTTTTCTTTTCCTTTTTTTTTTTCTTTATATCTTCTCTGGATTGGCCATCCTTATTTCTTTATACAATTTCACATGGGTTTCAAAACATTCACAAAACTGGTTTCTCCCTTTTTGTCTCCTCAATGTTCTTTTCTAAATGTTATTTCTCAGATAGTACACAAAGTCTTCAATGTGTTCTCTGCAGTGAGAAGGTGCAAAAAATATACCCCCTTCCTATGTTCTGCTAAGTCAGCCTAGGTTGGCAATCATGTCACAGCTTTATCCCATGTAAGCTGTCAACAGAAACAGATCAGGTTTCATGTAGCATGTTGTTTTCCATGAATTCTTTATTGTGCACCTTGCATTTATTACTGTTATATGCCATTCTGCTAAGATTTGATCTATTGTTCTAGTCCATCTGAATATCTCTGATTCCTTATAGCCAATATGTAACCTATCTGGCCCAACTTGGTCACACCTGCAAATTTAGTAATATATGGTCAATGTATTAATCTAAAATATTATTAAGAATTTGAAGTAGATAAGAAATTGAGTATTTGTGGTGGTTTGCATGAGAAATGTCCCCCATAGTTTCAGGCATTTAAACATTTGATCCCTAGTTGGTAACATTGTTTGGGGAGGTTTACGTGGTATAGCCTTGCTGGAGGAAGTACATCACTGGAGACAGGCTTTGAAATCAAAAGCCTAACTTGCAGTTTACTCTGTGTCTGCTTCATGCTTGAGGTTTAAGCTATGAACCCTTTTTGCTCCTGCTGATGCCTGCTGCTTACTGCCATGTTTCCCTGCCATGAGGGACTTCTATCCTTCTGGAACTGTAAACCCAGATTTTTTTCTTCAATCAGTTGTCTTGGTTGTGGTGTTTATCTTAGCAATAAAAACTAAATTAGCAATAAAAACTAAACTAGATATTTGTGTACAGTATTCCTTTTGTATTCTAGGCCAGTAACCCTATTTAAAAGGAAAACCAGGATAATCTTGCATGATTGGTTTCATTTAATGTCTCCTGGGCTTAATTAGTACACCTTTTCCTTGCCCACAGCACTTAAACAATTTACTAGTGTGTATCAGAAATTTGTTTGGGATTGATTGTAATGAATATATTTATAATTTGTGATATCTACCTGTTTTCCATTGTTGACTACTAAAGAGTGTTTTCTTTAATGATGTCCTCTTCCATTCTCCTTGTTTTTTCTGAGGTTCTTATAGGGAATAAGCTGTGTAAATTCTCACATAGACCAAGAGGTAATGCATATGGTACAGTAAAGCTTAACTTTAGAACACCCCGGGACTTTATTCTTGAATGCTATAGGTCCCAGTTTCCTCATTCTGCAATCTGTTTTTCTTCCCTGAAAAGACTGTTAATTATGTTAATTGAAGAAACTATTCACATGTAAGCAAACATGCATTCTCTTTTTGTTCTTATTATGAGATTGTGAGTGTAAATTGTGGCTAAGATCAAAAACTCAAATGACAGCACATTCTGGTGAGGTTGTGGAAAAAGTGAAACACTCCTCCATTGCTGGTGGGAGTACAAACTTGTAAACCACTATGGAAATGAGTCTGGCAATATCTTAGAAAACTTGGAATAGCTCTACCACAAGACCCAGCCATACTACTCCTGGGTATACATCCAAATGATTCCTCACCAAGCCACAAGAATGTTTCCTCATCTATGTTCATAGCAGTCTTATTTGTAACAGCCAGAAACTGGAAACAACCCAGATGTTCCTCAACTGAGGAATGGATTAAAAAAAAATGTGTGGTATATCTACACAATGGAATACTACTCAACCATCAGAAACAATGAAATTATGCAATTTGCAGCCAAATGGATGGAACTAGAGAAGCTTATCCTGAGTCAGTTAACACAGACTCAGAAAGATGTACATGGCATCTATTCACTTATAATCAGATTTTAGCCATATAGTTCAGGATAAACTATACTACAACCAATGCGCCAAAAGGAACAGGAAAATAGACTTTGTTACCTGTTCATGAGACACTTTGCCCTAGTGGTGCTGCCATGTAGGCCCCCAGTGTATGAGAATGCTCTTGGCCCTCATATGACTGCTGAACTGGGGCAGGGGAGTGATATATAGGGACACTCCACTCCAGAGGAGTAGGACAAAAGGGAGAGGGGGTAGAGGGTGGGAGGGTGGGACTGAATGGGGTGGAAAGAGGGCACTGTGATGGAGATGTAACCTGAAGTAATAAATAAACATTTAAAAAAAGAAAAATCTTTTTTTAAAAACTTTAGCACACTCTGCACCAATCTTCTGACACTTTTTCAGCTTTCTTCTTTTTAAATTTTCTCAGGTATGTATCCATTCTTTCCTTCCAGATTCTCCTGAATGTGTTTCTTTAAAATATTTCTTATGTTGTGCTTTCAACCTCCATGGTAGAGATTCATTTATGTCTTCTTCCAGGAATATCTGTAGACCTCAGAGAAACAAAGACTCGCTGAATTGCGACACCCAGAAAGCCTTTCTATCTGTCAGTATAAGAACAAGGGCAAAAAGAACAAGAATAACAAAACTAATTAACATAATTTAATCCTGAAGTGGGAAAGCCTCAATGATTCAGGTTTTAATACTGAAAGTAACATTGTAAAGCTGAAAATCAGCTTTTCAGTAGACACCAAATTAGATTGGAGAACAGCAGCCTAGCTTACAACAAAAAAGAAGAAAGTCATATCTAGAATATGATAAGGAATTCTAGATAGGATGCTAACTGTAGGCTACCTTGGATTGTTTAATGAAAATACGAAAGCTGTGTACCAAGAGAATTTGTGAACTAGAGAATTATGGATGCTAAATGGACTCCACTGTTTTACATGTAGCCAACAACCCATTTTATGAAATCTCCTGCCAGTTCTCTGGCATGTACAGAAAGGAAATCCTCCTCAGCATACTACTAGGGTGGAGCTGGCCCCTCACCAGACTATGACCTCATCCTGAGATGCTTGTCCTCTTGGCTACACCTGTAGGGAAAAAACGACAGCAAGCTACAGCTAGAGAGCACACTGCTGGAAACAGGACCAGGCCCTATGATTCCGCAGATACCTTGGCCTTCAGCACAACCTAGACTCCAGACCACCAGTTAGACAATGCCCTATATGGGACCTGGTATTGTGCACCTCAACCACCTTTCTGGCATGGCCACCAGCCCTCTAAGGTCCTAGGGTCACTGTACTAGTCTTTGCAGCCTTTCCAGGTTCCCTTTGTGTCTCACACCCACCTGTTGTGAAGAATCATTCCCAAATATTTAGCAAAATAAATTAGTTCCCTAGGGAAATGACATTTCTTATGTTATTATCCTGATGATAAAATCAACAAAATTCAAACCATGTGAATTTCTACAAGATGAACAACATAGTTTATTCAGCACATGACCACAAGAAGTACATATTAGGAGAACCTACTAATTGATTTAAAGAGACATTTCAACTCATCGCTCAGTTTGTAAAAGATAATAACTGTCAACCTGAATTCGGTCCCTGGATAGAAGGAGAGAACCAACTGCAAATTGTCCTCTGACTTCCACATGCACTATGGTGTATGCACATATCACTGCTCCACTAAGTACACTATTAAAAAATGACTGAGGCAATCTTAAGAAATCTGGGTATGATTTAACTAGGAATTGTTAAACTTTATGATATTGTGTATATCTTTTAAAGAGAAATCTTTATCCCTTTAAATGCATATTAAAATGCTTAATGCATAAGAAGGAAGTAGTTTCTTTTATCCATTGGATATCCATGTCTAAATATTTGCATCAAAATTTCAGAGTGGAGAGAGGGGTGTGGATCTATCATTGTTGAAAATAGCATATATGGTGTAGCTTTATCATATTCTCCAACTTTTATATATATTCTAAATATTCATAATGAAAAATTGGAAATTCTCCCCCAAACATTTTATTGCCATATGGATAGTTATTTGCAGGTTCAGGTCCAAAACTCAGCTCTGATTATAACTTATATATTCTTGTATGGCTAAAATTAGACTTTTACTTGTAGATTGATATCATATTGAATGATTAGTATCTGGGACCCAGTCTCTGCCTTTGCCTAAGAAGTTGCTGTTGCTTCTAAATAAATCTTGAATAAAACAGTTGAAGTTTCAACTACCTGGATATCTATCTACCCATGTGAAACCATAAAAGGTCATAAGAATTATTAAAGTAAATTAGGCAACTAGGTGGTTTGTTAGAAACAGCAAAGAAACTACACAGACCCCTTCTCAGGAGCATTCTCACAAGGCTTTGTTGGTTTGGATGGATGGTCAGTGATGGAAATTGAACTCAGTACCTCACACATTCTCAGTATGCACTCTAACACTAACTTACCAATCTAAGCCTTTTGACCTTAGCGTAAGTTCTAGGATGGCAGGGACAGCGTCTGCTTTGTTCCCTACTTTATACCCAGTGTTTAACAGGCACCATGCTATTTGATAAGCAATAGATACATGTTAAATGAATTAATTTAACCTTTTATGTGTTATTTTTCTCATGTTTAAAAAAATGAGGTAATTGCAAGCATTTTCAGCCTGTGGCTATAGGCTGCATATATCCATCCCATGGTAAATATGAATGTAGACCAATAGATATGTAAATGACATCATATCAGAATAACAAAAGATTGGATACTTCTGGGAATGAATCCTTTGAGTTTTTTTCTTAAAACACACACACACACAACTTTTGTGCATAATGTGCATATGTGAGTGTGTCCAGGAATGTCATAGTAAACATGTGGAGGTAAAAAGACAACATTGTGGAGTTGGTTCTCTCCTTCTACCTTTACATGGGCCCTAAGGATTGAACTCAGGTCTTCAGAGTTGAAACATGGTGTCTACCACATGAGCAGTCTCACCAGCCTTGGAATTATTATACCTTCAAACACTTAAAAAATGTTTTTTTTCCTTAAGACTAATTTTTAAAACCTGACAGTTTGGAAAGTATTGCTATAATTCCTTTTTATACTCGGTAGCATCATAGGTGGTATGCTTTTAGATTTTTGTTAGTTCTTCAGGATTTATGCATATGTTTTGATAATATTCACCCCCTAACTCTTCCTAGATTCACATCCCCTTCCTTACCTACTCAACTTTGTGTCTGTTTTTTAAATGCATCCAGACCAATTACTTCCCCCCTTTCTCCCTCTCCCTCTTTTCTCTCCCTCTTCTGTCTCCCTCTCCCTCTTCTCTCTTCTCTCTCCCTCTTCTCTTTCTCTCTTCTTTCTTCTCTCTTCTCTCTCCCTCTCCCTCTTCTCTCTTCCTCTCCCTCTTCTCTCTTCTCTCTCCCTCTCCCTCTTCTCTCTCCCTCTTCTCTCCTCTCTCCCTCTCCCTCTTCTCTCTCCCTCTTCTCTCTTCTCTCTCCCTCTTCTCTCCTCCCTTCTCTCGTCCTCTTTCCCCCCTCTTCCCTCTTCCCTCTCCCCTCTCTTTTCTCCCCTCTCCCCTGCTTTGCTTTGTTTTGTTTTTGAGACAGGGTTTCTCTGTGTAATAGCCCTGGCTGTCCTGGACTTGCTTTGTAGACCAGACTGACCTCAAACTCGCAGAGATCTGCCTGTCTCTGCCTCTCAACTGCTAGGATTAAAGGTGTGTGCCACCACACTGGCTTTTTTTTTTTCAAGACCAATTTCTGATACTCAAATACTCTTAGATGTGTCGATGTTTCAATGGAGTGTGCTTGACTTACAAGGGCTGCACTCTTAGAGAAAATGGTTTCTTCTTGCTGCAGCTAACAGTTGCCAATAGCTTAATGACTAGAAGTTGGAATTCATGCCAAATTCCCCTCTTCATGCTGAAACTTGGTCTGACTTGAGCTTGTACAGATCTTGTGTATGTTGCCACAACCACTGTGAGTTCATATGTGCAGCTGCTCTACTGTGTCCATAATACTTTCTTTCCTTGTAGTAATCTGTTAAATATGGGTTTTACCTCAGAGAGCAGGACTTAAAAAATCCAATCAGAAAGTGACTAGTTACTTCAGTGATATTCATGCCACTATGCTCCAGTGGGCATGTCTTGCCAGGCTACTCATATATTGTAGTTCATAGGGTTCACAGCTGATTAAAGTTGATAATCACTTTTCTAGAAGCCTGTACAGTACCTTCAGCACTGTAAAATTTACCCAGTAGAGGGAATGCTTCTATATCAGTACCAGCTTGATCTCTCTATGTTCTATAACTCAAGTATATGGTATCTTCAGTGGTACAGTCTTATTGTCAAATTCTGGAGGGCAATCAAGCACAAAGGTAATAGCTTGCAATATTTGGTGTATCTGGTACCTATGTAGCCAACAGTTCCAAAAGAATTAACCCATTCGTGGGAGTGGGCTTTTTATTTGTTAGCCTTAGTGACTGTTACAGCATTGTTGCCCTGTATAGTATAGCTCCATTTTAACTCTTTGTGTGTTATGTGTGCATGTATTAGGAAGCTTTTGTAGTTGTAATTTTCCATATGACTTTTTTCTTTTTCTTTTTTTTTTTCAAGGTAAGGTTTCTCTATGTATCCTTGGCTATCCTGGACTCACTTTGTAGACCAGACTGGCCTTGAACTCACAGAGATCCACATGCCTCTGCCTCCCAAGTGCTGGGATTAAAGGCGTGCACCACCAGGCCTGGCAATTAGACAGGTGTGAATTGCTGTGTGAGTCCTGGGATTTGAACTTGGGTCCTTTAGGAGAGCAGTCAGTGTTCTTAACCACTGAGCCATTGCTCCAGGCCCTCCACATGACTTTTAAAACATCTTTTGTGTTATTTTCCTTTCTTATACTCCCTCCCATCCCACCTTATCTTCTCCCATGCTAACTTAATCTTTTCTATCCATTATCCTAAGTCTTTATACCAGTGCATTCTATCACCCCTAATATCCTCTCATGATTCCTTAGTAATTTCCTAACCTTTATGGTCATTCCAAATGAAACACAAATATCTGAAGGTTTAAATCTTCTAACATTCATAAATGAGAGAAATGTGACATTTGTCTTTCTGGATCTGGGTTACCTATCTTTGACTAATTGTTTCTGGTTCCATTCATTTACCTGTGAATGTCATAATTTTATCTTTCTTTATAGCTGAATAATATTCAATAGAAATTCAAGTTAAAAATATCATATTTTCATTATCTATTCATCAGCTTACAGACATCTTGGCTGTTTCCATTTCCTGAACGTGAATGACTAAGTGTCGCTAGAGTAGGCTATGGAGTCCTTTGGGTATATACCCAGGAGTGGTATAGTTGGATCATGTGGTAGGTCTATTTTTAGCTTTTTGGGGAACTTCCACACTGATTTCCATAGTTGCTGCACCAGTTTGTACTTCCTCCAGCAGTGAATAAGTGTTTCCCATTTCCAACTAACTATGTTAGCAAAAACATAGTTGTTATACCAAAATCTCTGAAACAATAACCTGATTCTTTTATATTATTTGAGGTGTGCTAGATAGATCTAACTCAGTCTTTGTCTACTCTGGGCATGTATAATATTGGGGGAATACATTACTGTTATTAAAGGAAGTAAATAATGTTCTCATAACACTAAAAAGGGAGGTTTGGCAAGTTCCAAGGTCCAGCTGTAAGAGAATTGATAAAAGTGATGCTTTGCTTACATATTTACACCTTTTACTGCAGTTGGTCTGGTTTTACAACCTATACAGTCTCTGAACATCTTTTAAGTAAGTTACAGATATTGTCATCAAATCTATCCTAGGGATTAGACGTCTATGCTTGGATGTAATTAGTATATTATGCATGTTTTGTTTCATACATATGAAGATTATCAGTAAATTAAGTTAGAAATTATAAAAGAAAAATAGTTTCTGCAGTATTGTACAGAAACACAAGAGCAAAGCGCTAAATTTATATGATTTTTTAAATGACTGTAATGCAGATAGTAAAATACATTCTTATTGTAGCTGCCAATACATAGCCTGCAAAAAAAAACCTCATCATCAAAATATTAAACAGATACAAGACTAGAGGAAACATCTATAATGCACAATTTTTTATTCAAACATAATTTTGTTAGTATAAACTGTAGCTAGTGTATAAAAATAACTTTCTCATAGAACAATTTATAGGCCAGCGGGAATATAGTCCTGCTCCTGGAGAGGCTGAGGAGGAAGTATTGCAGGAGCCTAGGGATTGGCAACTAATCTTGACAATACACTGAGAGTCCATTTCAGAAATATAAAAGCAAATTATAAGAAATAAAAATATTCTATATATATGGACCGTTGCTGAG
>CAJQZJ010035177.1:75363-88227 GCA_907164525.1 Lophiomys imhausi | reverse complement strand
GTGTGTGTGTGTGTGTGTGTGTGTGTGTGTGTGTGTGTGTGTGTAAAACCATTGTTTTAAATGGACAAAGAGAAATGCCTGTAATCCAAGTACTTGGGAGGTGAAGTCAGGAGGATCAGAATTTCTAGTTCATTTTCAGCTACTAGTGAGTTTTAGGTAGGATATATGCTACCTGTGATCCTGTGTCATCCTCTGCATCCAAAATAAACAAAGACCTGAAAAGGCTGTTTTGAAAAGGAGACATAGGAATAGCCAACAAGTATATAAACTAATCAACGGCACTAATCACAAGGCAATGCAAAAAATCATGAGATACCTGTTAGGACTGTTGTCAAAAAATAAGGTAAGTGGTGAGAATGTTGTACATTGTTCGTAGTAATATGAATTAGTATAGCCATTACAGAAACCAGTACACAGGTTCCTCAACTAGAAATAGATCAGCTTTATGAATTAATAATTCTACCAGATAGTATATAGTCAAAGGACATGAAAATGCATTATGTATGCACAATAGAATATTATTCTGTCATAAAAGAACAACATTCTATGATTTATAGCAACATGGATACTCCTAGAAGGTATTCTATTAAGATAAATAAGCCAGGCACAAAAAGTTAAAAGCATTATGAGCTCATTTATGTATGCATCTAAAATAAGTTGTACCTGTAGACATAGAAAGTAGAGTGGTGGCTAGGGAGTGTTGGAGAGGAGGAGGAGGAATAGGAAGACTTTCTTCAAAAGGTTTAGAAAGAATAAAGTTTAAGATCTAGGGTATAGATCTTTGTATACTGATACAAAATTAAAGGTAACGCTTCCTAATGGTATCGTACCTAGAGATACTTAAAAATGAAATGTGAAGCTCTGGCCTCTTGATACCAACCGTCTTAAACTGTTTAGGATAGTTAAGAAAAACAAACTCCTAGTCATGCATGCATGTCACCTTGTTAGCTACTATAACAGTCTATCACAGGTATTCTCTAAGCTACTCAGTAATCAAGTTGTTAAGAGACAAGCAACATTTGCTTATCTAAATACAAGAGATATATAGGGCATCTTCAAAAACCCCAAGAGATCTACAGAATATGGCATTCGAAGATGTGGTCTTAAATTAAGATTTTTTTTTTTGATATCGTGACATACCAGCTCCTGACAGCACCCCCTATTCTACTCCAAGTAGAAGAAAAGCATCGAAGAATCTCCAGTGTGAGATGGTTGAATTAGTGGCAAGCCTATCTCTTGGCATGTAAAAACTCCTTGCTTCAACTGCAGACAGACTGCTGTCCAAAAAGGACAAAACTTGGTAGCAGGGAAGTCGACAGCCTAGCTCTGCCAAGACAGGGTAGGTTAGTCCTTCATAATCCCTGCTCTACAATAAATGTCTGTCAGAGAAACAGGACCAAAAGGCTGAAGACTGATGCTGGAATGTATGGAGAGAAAATGGGAACTGTCCAGGTAGTCACTGGTTTGTCATTTCTTAGTATTGGAAGATGCAAGCCCTGCACTTCCTATATAATCAGATATATTTATCCTTCTCAGCTCTCTGAGGTGGTTGAAGAATAGACAGCTTGAGTCTCATAGCTAAATTTTGAGTTGTTTAGGAATCAAGAGGGCGTTCTAGATCTAAGAAGATGGTTATAATAGTGATGCAAGTTAGTATGAAAGCTAAGTCAGTTATAGAACTTTAAACTCATGGAGATGGGTTAGAAGGTAGAAGGTAAAAGTCAGGGGCCAAATATGTATGAACTGGACATTGGGAAGGTATACTAGGCCATTTAACTCTCATAAATGTGGCATATTTAATTCTGCTGTTTTGTATAGAATTTACTGCTATATGAGAAAGAACCATTTGTTGGAATGAAAAGAGAAGCTGTTGGGGGGGGGGAGAGGGTGGAAGGGTGGGACAGGAAGGGGGAATAGGGAAGGGTTTGTGACTGAGATGTAACTTGAAGAAAAAAAATAAAGTACTTATAAAAAAAAAGATCTAGGGTATAATACGTGACAATAACAAGTAATGCATATTTTAAAATTGCTGTGTTGGGTTGGGGATGTAGCCTAATTGATAGAGTGCTTTTATATCATACACAAGACTCTGGGTTGTGTTGCTAGCACCATATAAATTGGGTGTTATGGTACATGCCTGCAATCCTAGCACTTGGGAGACAGAGGCAGGAGGACCAGAAGTTCAAGGTCGTCCGTCCTTGGCTATTCAGTGACATCAAGGTCAGTCTGGGATAATGAAACCCTGTCTCTGTAAATTTGAAATGCTTTTAGAAACAAATGGTGAATATATAAACTGACAGGGTAATTATCTTGACTTAATTATATGTATATATGTAAACATTTCATTATTTTCAATAGTTGGAAACATCATCTCTCTCTCTCTCTCTCTGAGACAGTCCCATAGAAAGTTGGCCAAAAAAGACCAAGATTTGCTCCAAACCTCCGTGAAAAGTTTGTAGATGTGTCATAGTGTTTTTGCTTATATACTATAATATAATCCTGTGTTTGTCACATAAAGAGCATGCTTTAGACATGTAAACAGATATTTGTGCCTTTCGTCATTGTCTTAGTATTCTGCCTACACTGACAGATTGTTTTCTTTTATTACTATTTTCATAGAATGATATTGAACTTCTAATCTTACTTGGCTATTAGGATAAAGTAAGGTTAACTTAGTAAAATTATTATAAAGATAATTTTGTTTGATAATCAACAATATTTTTAAACTATGTCCAAATGAAAACAATAACCAGGTCATAATAATGCCTAACATGATATAACTATTTTTTGCACAACTACAAACACAAACAATAACCAGGTCATAATAATACCTAGTATGATATAACTATCCCTTGTACAACCACAAACACATTGTAAATTTAGAATAGGTGGCAATGGCAACATCTTTTTTACAAAATGGAAAATTTAGTTGGGTGAGATCTTGCCCCGAGGTCACCTCTCCTTTAATTCCAATTAATATCTTTAAACTGTTTATCTCCTTGAAAACAGGGTTTATCCCTATTCCACTTAGCAGTGCTCCTTGAAGCATACATTTTGTATTTTTCCTTTTTCAGCTTACTATGTTTTATCAAAACAGGCATAAGGGTAAATCATAGGACTGAGTGTATGCTAGGCTTTTATGAGATTTCCTTTGTCAATGCAATTAATCTAAATCTCTTCACTTTAGTCTCAGGCAGACTCTTCAGACAAGGACAAAAAACAGCCACATTCTTCACCAAAATATTACAAGATCAATCTCTAGGCAACATACTAAAATTCTTCTCTTCTGAAACTTCTTGAGCCAGTCACCCACAGTTCAGATCATCCAGAGCAGTGCTGTCTTACATTCTTCTATTAATATGGCTCATTAATCTCCACTTAAAGCATTCCACCTCTTTCCAAAGTTCCCAAATTCACATTCCTCCAGAGAAAACAATAGTCTGGCCTATCATAGCAATATCCCAGTGCCTGGTACCAACTTCTGTCTTAGTTCAGGTTTCCATTGCTGTGAAGAGACACCATGACCAAGATACTTATAAAGAAAACATATGCTTGAAGCTGGCTTATGGTTTCAGAAGTTTAGTACATTATCATCATGGTGGGAAGCATGGCAAGTCCAGGCAGACATAGTACTGGAGAAGAAGCAGAGTGTTCCACATCTTGATCCTAAGGCAGCTGAATAAGACTGTCCCACACTGGGCAGAGCTTTGTCATAGGAGACCTTAAAACCCACCCCCAAAGTGACACACTTCCTCCAACAAGGACAAACCTACTTCAATAAGACCACACTGCCTATTGGGCCACTCCACATGGGCCAATCATTGAAACACATGAGTCTATGGGGACCAAACCTATTCAAACCACCATACAAAATATATCTCTTTGTAAAATGCACACTTGTCTTTATTAGTATGTAGAAGTCTTCCTTATTTCTTCTATTCAATACCTTCTTTTATTTCTGAACAGGTCTCCAGGAAAAGGTGGACTTTCATCATTTAAGGTGAGTTGTGTTTTCTCAGACATTTAGATATTTGTCACCATCTTGCTACTTTTTAAAAAACTTACTTTTTCTTCAACAGTGTTATTATATTCTAATATACCAAATAATTAGATATTCCATGAATACATAAATTACTATTGTGCTATATGGAAGGGATATACATAATTTTTAATTTTAATTAATTTTATTGGACTTACAATTTAAATAATAAAAGAACACTATAAAGGACCAAGTGTATAACTTAAAAAGTATTTACGTAGTATATACAAAGCCTTAGGTTCAGACCGTAGTATTTTAAAAAAAAGTATACTTTTTATGGGCACATGTTTTGAGGTATGCATAAGAATTAATCCTAGCCTTATATCTAGGCAAAGAGATTCTCTATTGTGACAGTATATCACTGGGAGACATCTTTGTTTGTTTTCGTAATGCTGGGATCAAACCTGGAGCCTACCACATGCTAGTTAAGTGCTCCATCACTGAGCTACATCCTGTCCCCTAAGAGATACTTATTTTAAGTACAAGAATATAATCAAGAAAATTTACTTACATTAAATTATATATAACTAGATATGTATACTATATGCTTTTGTGTGTATAATCTTAAACATATTCTATATTTCATAAACATATTCTTTAATGCACATTGAATCCTTTATAGTATGTTTATGTAGAACACTCTACAGAAGTAGAAATCAATTAATTATACACAAAAAAACCAAATGAAAGTGTTGGCTGGAAGTACAAGGCACAGAAAAATATATACACTATGATTCCACTATGTTAAGTTCAAAAGCACAGCAAAAAGAATATATTGTTTAGAAATATAGTCATGAGATTTACCTGAGTCCCTTGGTTCAACTTAGTACTCCATAAAATTGGGCATGATAGCTCATACCTGCAATCACAGCACTAGAGATGAGGAGGCAGGAGAATCAAAAATTCAAACTCATTTTTGTTTAAGTAGTGTTTGAGGCCAACTTGATCTATATGAGACACTGTCTCTATCAAACAAACAAACAAAAAAAAAGAATGAAAAGGAAACATAAACATGGTCAAACTGGAAATAAGCAACATAATGGTAAACATAATTTAGGCTGTCATTTCTCAGAAGTAGAGATTATAAAGGAAAATAAGAATAATGTACAAGACACTGGAAAGCTCTTTTCCCTAAACTAGATGCTTGAGAAAGGGTCTATCATAATTATTTCTTGTATTTTATGAAAATATTTTGTACTTAATATTTCCATAAAACATGTTTTGAAAGTTATATATATATATTATATATATTTATATATATATAAACTATATATATATATATATATTTATATATATATATATATAGTTTAAATGTCCTTAGAGCAAAAGATACACAGTGGAAATAGCCTTTCCTCCTATTCCTCATCCTCCACCTCCTAGTCTCTATATCTAGAAGTGATTGCTTTTTATGCTGGTAGGTTTTCAAAGCCACTTGGCTCTAAGATATTTGTATATATTTTTAAAAATTGGTTTGGAGAATACTTTATTCCAGTAATTAAAGATTTTCCTTACTTGACTAAAATTAGATAGCAAATGAAATTTAGTAAATAAATATGAGATTTGATATTATTTCCTTTTCACTTTTTTATTTCAAAATAAGTATGGAGTCACATGAAACTACAAATATAGTATGAAGAGGTCCTGTGTATCCTTCACACAGTTTCCCCAATGGTTATAACTTAATTATAGAACAGTATCAAAACCAGAAATTTTACATTGGTATAGTGCGAGTGTATAATCTTGTGTCAGTAATTTTTTGTATGTATGCCTGTGTAACCACCACAACCAGGATGCAGAACTATGTCATCAACATCTGCCTTGTACAACCACCTTATATTTAAAATGCTACCAATATACGCATCATTTCCAAATTTGTTTTCCATCTCTGTAATTCTGTCATTTTGAAGATAGTCTATAAAATCCTATAGTGTATGCTCCTGTGAAGTTAGTTGAAAGTATTGAGATGCATCGGCATTGTTTCATTTAACAGCATTATGTTCATCTCCATTGCTTAGGATTGTATGATGTACAGAGGCTATTGAGCATGTCTCATGTATATGTGATAGGTCTACAGGTATCCTTTTTAAAGGTGTGTGTGTGTGTGTGTGTGTGTGTGTGTGTGTGTGTCTGTGTGTGTGTGTGTGTTTATCACACAGAGGCTAGAAGAGGGATTGGAATCCATGAAGTTAGCATTACAGACAGTTGTCAGCCACCCAAATGTGGGTGAAGATAACTGAACTCAGGTCCTGTGGAAGAACAGGAAGTGCTTTTCAATACTGAGTTCTTGACCTCTGCTCATCTACAAATATCCTGACTGGTACAAATAAAGGCCCTGATCTGTGGTAATTTTAAAGTCTCACATTCTAGATGTCTATGCAAAGGGACAAAAGGTCTTGGGTTTTGTAAAACAGACTAAATAATTACAAGGAGATTGGAGGAAGGAGAGCAAAATGGAGCAGTATGAGAGCACTGTTACATTCTGAAACAGAAAACATTTCAAAAGGAAGAGAGAACTTGTGCCAGGTTTAGAAAATTAGGAGATTGCATGAGTAGAGAACCATTGACAAAATACTGTGTTAGGTAACAACAGAGTGAACTGATATGTAAAGGTATAAGATTGGCTGGAATCATTGAAAACACTTAACTAGTATGATATCTGTAGGAGCCTCACTGAAAGAATGCTTGAAACATAGCGTAGATTGGGATGAACCTTAGATGTCAGACTAAGGACTTGAGCCTTTAACATTTTGAAGTAGGACATGTGAATCACTTTGTGTGCCTTCTAGTTATTCTGGCCAGTGTTGTTTGTTGTTGAGTTTTGTGGGTTTGTTTGTTACAAGGTCTCACTGTACAGCCCAAGATGGCCGTGAATTTGAGATTATTTGCCTCTGACAAAGAGACAATGGAAGTAACATTGAAAGGAATGGATAGGTGGATATGATAGCTATTAAGAATTGTTTCTTTCTTATTTTCTCAGCAGAAAGTGAAGGAAAGTCACATTTCTAAAATTTTTTGTGATGTTATTCTCTATTAAATATCCCCCTCTTCACTAATAAAACTGGGAATTGAAGATGATTCTCTTAATTATCCAATATATATTTATTAATAACTATATGCACTTATAACAAATATAAACAATTACCTAACCACTAACCGTAAGAATGACTATAATCCCCATTACCTAACAACTAAACCTATTAATACCTATAACAACTATTATCTAACAACTAATCCTAACATTTTAGAGGGCTACAGTCTCTGGGGCAGGTCCTCAGTTGTCAGGAACACCTCAGGAGTAGATCCTTTAAGTCAACAGTCTTTCTTCAGGACTATCTCAGACGTAGGTCCTTTAGGGTAAGTTGGCTATGGCAGCTTCTCTTTCAATGAGGCTTGAGGCTTTCATCTCTCTGGAAGGCCTCAGCTGTCTGTACGCCAACTTATTCAGTTTTTATTAGCCACTCAGCCACTCTGCCTCAGTCTTTGAGGCTGCCACAGTTCCATTCAGAACAGAACCCCTCTAGGCAAAAGCTGTGCCACAGGGTTTAGTTCTTGGCTTTTTGCTGCTTTGCTGAGGCTTTCTCTGCTCACCAGCTTCTTTCTGCCTCAGGGAAAGCTGGCCGTAATTTTTCAGCTCTGTTGGAGAACAATTTTTCAATCCACCAGCATTTTCTCCATCAGACGATAGAAACCACCCTGCATGTCGTCATCTCTCATGTGGGAACTCTCAGGCTCCACCTACTTCATCCTTAAATAGGGTCTCTCCTAGTTTCACCTGGCTTCAACCTAAAATGGGCTTCACCCACTTCGTAAGGGTATTAGCCGCTGAAAACAATCCCAGGCCATAAAAACCTTGATTTTAGTCCATATGTTGCTATGCCAAGTGCCCACAACCACGTTGATCTTCATGTCCCATATTAAGAGACTGTATTAGAAGCCCCTAGATATTCAATAAAATTTGATTCATTAATCTAACTCCCCTCACAGAGAGGCAACAGAATTATCTATCTTTTTTTTTTCTTTTGAGATTATATTAAAATGTATCTCCTTCCAAACCTTTCATATACCTTTTCCTCCTTACCTTCAACTTCATGACCTCTTTTCTGAATTTCTTTTCATGTATTTACTATTTGTAGCTTAATATTCTGTATCCATCCAGGAACTTACTATGTATCCAAGGCTGGCCTTATTCTGCTAACAAACCCCGACTTGGCCTCTGAAATGCTGGGATGACAGGTGTGAGACACCACACCTGGCTTCTAAATTAATATTCTTTCATAAGTAATAACAAAGATTTCTGTGAGTCTGGATCAGTTTTGTAAAAGTTAATTGTGACTTTCCACAAACTTTTGTTGGGCATTCTTATTTTTTTCCTCTTTTGTTGAAAATAGTTTATTTTCTTAAACAATTTACAGTTTCTCCTCTGTCTACTCCTCCCAGTTCCTCCCAACCTCCTCCCATCTGTATCCAACTCCCTTCCTGTCTCTCATTAGAAAACATAGATTTCAAAAAAAAGAAAGAAAGAAAAGAGATTTCTATGAAATTAAAAACAAAACATAACAAAAGAAAATATAATAAGATAAAACCAAAATCGTCACATGGACATTGACAAGACAAATCAACAGAAGGAAAAGAACCCAAGAGAATAAACAAGAAACAGAGCCCCACTCATGCACACACTCAGGCGTCCCATAAAAACACTAAACTGAAAGCTAGAATATATAGACAGAGAACACGGTGCAGATCTATACAGGCCCCCGCACTTGCTGCTTCATTCTCTATGGGTTCATATGAGCTTTGCTTAGTTGATTTAGAGGGCTTTGTTCTCTTGGTGTCCTCCATCTCCTGGCTCTTGCACTCTTTCTGCCTCCTCTTTTTTGGAGTTCCCTGAGCCTTGAGTGGAGGGATTTGGTGGAGACATTCCATTTAGAGCTGTGTGTTCTAAGGCCTTGCTCTCCATAATAATGCATAGCTGTGGATTTCTGAACATGTTCCTATCTGCCTCAGATGGAAGCTTCTCTGAGGATGACCATGAGGTACTGATTATGAGTATAACAGAATATCATTAGGAGTCATCACTATTTTTTTAAACCACTAGTA
This sequence comes from Lophiomys imhausi, assembly GCA_907164525.1. Lineage (NCBI taxonomy): Eukaryota > Metazoa > Chordata > Mammalia > Rodentia > Muridae > Lophiomys > Lophiomys imhausi. Next base: position 79,091 of record CAJQZJ010035177.1, on the reverse strand, counting down.
TTAGGTTTTAATCTAGGTCTCTGGTTCTTGGTCACCAGAGAAGTATTGGGAAGAGATTCCATCTCGTAGAGAGGGATGTAATTCAAACCAGACATTGGTTGGTTATTCCCACAAGCTTTGTGCCACCATTGCTCTAGCATATTTTGTATGCAGGGCAGCATTGTAGATCAAAGGTTTTCTGATTGGGTTGACTTTTATGTTTTTCTATTGGTAGCCTGCAGAGTCCTCACCCATACAAAGACACTAGATCATAGATGTGAAGGGTTTAACAGAACAACCTCTCCATCTTTAATGAGTTGTGTGGGTGTTGTCTTCAGCAGTGGAACCTTGCTGTTAGTTTGTGAAGAGTAATCCATTGTCGTTGCAACAGCCTGGATTTCTTGGGGGGATTTCCATGGCCAGTAACTCAATTGAATGTAACCCAGTCCTGGTACTGGAAGCTTTGTTTGCTGACAAGAGATGGCTGGTTGGGACTCTGTCTCCCTCATTTTTTGGAGAGTTATATATTAGGATTGCCTTCATATATTTTAGGAAGTCTCCACTGCACTAGATTTCCATATCACCAAATGTCCCTCAATTCTAGCTGTCTCTCCCTGCATTCCCTCCCTCGACCACAGCTCTCTTCCCCCTCACCACCTGATCCTTCTGTTCCTTCCCAATCATCCTGAGTGAGGCAACCCAGACCCAGAAAGATAGATATGGTATATATATCCACTTATATGTGGATATCAGATTTTATGGGTGAAGCAGGAGTGGGGGTCATGCCTTTAAAAATAAAATGTTCAATCATATAATTAAAGGCCATAGGGAAGTACAAACAACTCTCTATTAGCCAACACAAGTGGAGCATAACTTCTACATGGGTGACTGAAAACTGAATCATGAATTGTACCTTTTACAAAGGCATATTTCTGATACTGTGATAAATATGGGTTAGAGAAATGGCATGGTATTGGGAAAGCTGAGAGTTAGTAATTGTGAACATAAATTTTATTAACTATATTTATTAATGATTATGAACACTTACCACCCAATCAACCCTAACTCTTTAGAAAGGATACAAATCTAGACAGCCTCAGCGGCAGGTCCTTTGAGGGAAACTGGCCAGCAGCCTGTCTGCAGGCACACCCAAATAGCAGTGTTTCAGTGGTCACCTGGCTCTGGCATTGCTATGGCAGCCTCACTCCGGCTTGGGTTGGCCTCTAGCCTTGCAGCTGCTTCATTTCAGCTTGGCCTCAAGGCCTCTTAAGTCAGCCAAGACTGCCAAAATGTAGCCGGATAGATGCTGTGCCGCACAGCCTATTCCTTGGTACAGAGGCGTTTGTGCTCCACTGATGGTCTTGGTGCTGGCCACCCGAGCTTGCCACCTTGGGGCAGGGCTGTCACTTGAGGGTGTGGTCTTAGAGAGCATGTGCCTCATGCCTCACTCATTTCCTCAGCATCTGTGGATCTATGAATGGACGTAGCCACAGGCTGTTCTGGTCCCATATCAACTGGTCACGGCTCTCCTCAGTGTCCAGTTCTCACAAGCTTTCTGTGAGCAGGTCCTACGCCATGCCTCTTGTGGCAGGAGAACCTTTCCATGGCTTTCTTGGCCTCAGTGCCAGCAACTGGTGCATATCCACCTCACACCTCTGACTCTCATACCATTTTTTGGGCTCTGCTGTAGTCCCCTTAAGTAGGGGACTACTCTTGAGGTAACTGGCAGTTTCCTGGTGGATCTCACAGATCTGGGGCTTTGCAGCCACCCTCTTCAGCAGGGTGCTGTCTCCCAGTCGCTGCTTTTAAGACTCCAGAATGAGGCTTCACCTGGCTTCAGCCCAATCTGGGCTCCGCCTACCTTTGGCCAAAATGAGTCAGTGTCCAGCAGCTGAAAGCAATGCCAAACCAAAAGCCCTTTTTCAGTTTCCCCAGGCTTTCACTAATTATGCATGCAGAGTGCCTTCTCATTGGTCCTCCCAAGATACATCTGTTGCTCTGGACCTTGCACACTTTACCAGGTGTTTCCCACAAGTCATATTTCTTCCTTTTAAGAGACTGTCCTTCAGAAGCCCCCATGCATTCACTAAAGAAATTTAACTCCCATTACAAGTAAGTTTTATGTTTTGATAATGAACACCCTAATCCATAGGGGATAATGAAGGCTCTCTCTAGTATAGTTAACTTGGTGATGTTGTCTTGTCACATGCTTTGCTTCCATTGCCTTATCTTCCCAGCCTGATAGAGGCATTATCAGAAGAATCTAAGCCTACATATAATTAACTATTATGATTTTCTCCCAGTGAAAAATATAGTTGACTTATATGTACTTAGGCTTTACTATGAAACATTCTGATTAACTCCCTTCCCTGGAGATCAGGCCTTTTGGCTGGTACCATATTACCCCTTTTAACTTGTGACTTAGCAGCTTGCTACTTTTCAAGTTCAGAGTCCAAGAAACCTTTGTTAAGCTGTATAAAGCAGAAATCTAATCACTCTTTAGCAGTTTTTGTCAGTGTAAGAATATTAACCTAGGATCTTTGTATAATTAAAACTAATCAAATTGGGGCCTAGGACGTTTCAATGTATATTTTTACTTAACTTAAATGAGAAAATTTCCATTAGATTGTGTTGTAAAATGTTTTGATTTTCCAGGTAATAAACATGTGGAGGATAAATGAATTAAAATACCTAAAATTTGATAGGATTGATGGCATTTTCTAATGTAGTAACTATTCCTGAAGATGGTCATTCAAAAATTCTCCATCTTGTTCCAAGTTCTCTTACTAAGTAGTTTTGATTAAATTTTCTTTAGTTTAAAACTAACCTGGAGCTGTAAAGATAACTCATAGTTAAGAGCACTTGTTCTTACAGAACCAAGGTTTGATTTCCAGCAGGTACATGACAGTTTACAGCAATTAATCCTCCAATTCCAGGGAATCATGCATATACAAAGTGTACATATATACATCCAGGAAAGCAATTATACACATAAAATTTAAAAACAAATAAATAAATTCCTTTGAAAAGTACTTCCTTTTCCACAAGGCTCTGCCCTACACAAAAATTACAGTAAATTAAATAATGCTGAAAATGGAACAGGGAAATGTTCCCCAGGGAAGAGTTCCAGTTGGTTATCAAATTCCAAATGGTCAGCCCTGAAAATATACATAAAAGTATACAGACTAAGCAGCTTATATTTAGGGATATATGTGTGTGTGTGTGTGTGTGTGTGTGTGTGTGTGTGTGTGTGTGTGTGTGTATGTATATATATGTGCATGCATATAACAAGTAAGGAAAAAAGAAGCCATGAATTTGAAAGAAGAAGGACAAGTATATGGCAAGGTTTGAAGGAGGAAATGGAAGGGAAAATGTTATACTAGTATTACCATAATTTCAAAAATAAAAGGAAAAACACACTTCCTTTAGAAAAACAAAAAAGCAAAGGAGGAATGTCAGTACATGCCTTTAATCTCAGCTGTGGGGAGGCTGAGGCAGGTGTTTCTGAGTTCAATTTGAGCCTGATGTACATGGTGAATCCCAGGCCAACCAGAAGTGAGATGCTATTTTGAAAAAATAAAATTTAACACCAATAAATAAATTAAAGAATACATAAAGTTAAGATGTATATATTAACCAAAGGAAAGTGAGAACATACATTATTCAACTTTCATTATTTGGCAATGATTAGTGTTGGACACTATTGAGATACTGGGTAAGTAGTGGTTGACTCAGGAAGAAGTGTTGCT
>CAJQZJ010035177.1:42541-74963 GCA_907164525.1 Lophiomys imhausi | reverse complement strand
AAAAAAAGATGGTCAGGAAAAAGGACTAGAGAGTTAGCTCAGTGGTTAAGAGTGCTTACTGCTCTTGGTTCCCAGCACTCAAATGGTGGTTCACTGTAGTTGAATTTTTTAAGCTGCTTTATTTGAATTCTTATATTTACCTCCCTTCCAACCCGTATTCCACCCAAAACCTTCCCATTCCCCCAACACTAGGTAGGAGAGAAAGAAGGTTAGAGGGGGAAAGGAGCACTGAAATCTTTTTAGACTACTTAATGCTGTTTACAATCACTGGGTTCTTTGGGGGCAAGTCCAATATTCCTTGTAAGGATATCTCATCAAACTGCAACAACAGGAGCAGCAGAGGAAGAGCAGCAGCCACCTTCTTCAGAACTTCCTGGTTCCTTTCTGGGCACTAACATTTATACCCTCTCAAGAGTCTTCAGAAGGCCAAACATAAACTGTCTGCAGCTGGCAAAAGTTGGGCCCTACTAGTGCACAAGGCAAATCATAGTCACCTGCAGTAGAGCAGCCTCTTATCCCACACCTGGGATTAAAACAAAAGCCTAGTCACATAGCATAACTGGGTTTTTTAAGAAACCAAAACTCACTAGAGTTCACAACTGTTTATATCTCCTATTCCATAGGATCTACCACTTCTATGACATTCTCTGGCACTGCAGGCAAGAATTGCAAACATACACTCAGACACACACACATGTACGTAAAATTAAATAAACTTTTTTTCATTTTTAATTATGTTTTTTAAATTTTTTTACACAATATATTCTGATCATAGTTTCCCTTTCCCCAGATCCTCCTCACCTCCCTAATCTGCCCAAGTCTATTCACTTTCTCTCTATCTTTAGAAAACAAACAGGCAAACAAAAAATAAACTATAAAAAGCAAAGTAGAAATGTACACACACACACACACACACACACACACACACACACAAAACCAAAATCCATAAAAACACAAAATTAGAAACCATGGTATCCAAGCAAAAATTCAGTAAGACAAAAACAAATGTCTAAACAAAACACTATGTGACAAAAAGACTAAAGAAATGCCACTGAGTTCCTTCTGTGTTGGCCATCTACTGCTGGGCATAGCACCTCCCTTTATATGTGGTTAATGTGCCTAGTGAGACTCCCTTTGGACAGAACTAATTTTTTCTTTGTGAGTAGTTGTTAATTGGGTGGAGATGGGGTCTCATGTCTACTTCCCCTTCTCAGTGCTGCACATTGTTCAATTGTGGGTTTCTGTGTTAGTTCCAATTTGCTACAAGGGAAGCTTTTCTAATGATGGCTAATCAAGGTATCTGGCTTGAACTTATATAGGCCCTCTACATGCTGCCACAGTCTCTGAATTCCTATGCACATCAGTCCCATCATATCTGGAAGACACTATTTCTTTGGAGTCATTAATCAAGTCTGGCTCTTAATACTGTCTTTCTACCCCCACAGAGATCTGTGAGCCCTAAGGGGAAGTATTTGATGAATACATTCCATTTAGAACTATGTGTTCCAAAATCTTTCACTCTCTGCTCATTGTCCAGTTGTGGGACCCTTTGTTAGTTATCATCTACTGCATGACAGAGCCTCTTTGTTAGTTATCATCTATTGCAAGGTGGAGCTCCTCTGATGGCTGAGAGAGGCACTGATATATGGGTATAACAGAGTATCATTAGGCGTCATTTTATTGCAGTGTTCTTTTGAGTATTTAGTTTTCCTCTAGGCCCATTCACAGCCACCTGAGTAACGTTAGGCATGGTTTCCATCTCATAGAGTGGTTCTTAAAACCATTCAGAGAGTGGTCAGTTACTCCCATGTGTGTGTGTCACTATTGTACAGCAGGCATATCTTGCAAGCAGGTCACTATTGTAGAATAAAGGGTTTGTAGATGATTACCTTTCTTCTGGTAGTGTGCAGAGTACCTCCAGTACCATAAGCACTATTTCAGTAGTGGTGAAGGCCCTAGTTAGGCACCAGCTTGATTTCTCCTTGTTTAAAGTGTGTAAGTGTTGTGTTTAGTAGTAGGACCTTACCATCAGTGGAGAGCACCCAATAACCTTGGCAATAGCCAGAGATGTTTGTGCATTCCTGGCACTGGTGGTATTAGTTGGTGATGAAAGATACCTAGAGGGGGCACTATTTAAGAAGCATCTACAGTAGTACGTTTCCATAGGACCCCTCAAACAGCCTTAAGTGTTAGTCGTCCCTCCCCATATTCTCTTCCTAACCTGTCTTTTACATCCTCCTCCTGTTTAATCCCCCTGCTCGAATCTTCCCTGTCTCTCCATAACAGACACGTATTATGCACATAGAATTAAATAAATAGATGGATGGATGGATAGATAGATAGATGTGTTTTTAAAGCGATGTCCAGGCAAGGTTTCTATGACTAAAATGTTGCTTGAACCCAAATAGCTGAACTATAGGTGTTGTGGGTGGTGATGAGAAGTACATGAGATATCAAGTGTGTAGGAAGGGACTGTGAGAGAGTTTAGATTTTAACTGATAAGACTTACGATTCTATGGGGGGAGCATGATCTTCTATCAGATTCTATAATAAAGGTAATAGTAGTCCCCAAATATTGAAGAGGAATCCACAGAAACAAAATTGGGGTTGAAAATGTTGTAAGGCTATAAAAATTTTCAGTAGAGTATTGACTCAATTATACTAATCAGTAGTAATATATGGCAAAATTTCATCATGGAATTAGTACTCAAACAAATAATCCTGATACTTATATAAGTACCATCTTAATCCATATATATATATATATATATACACATATATGCATTAATATATGCATGTATACATAGAATATATATACACATATTTACCCTATATATTTTCTATCACTTGTCTGTGAAAATTATTATAGCAACTCCCTTCTAACAAGCTCAGTGATATATAAGGATTATGACTTAATTTTCCTCTATATCAGTAGTAGCATTCAAATTGCTGTACTTCTATAAATATAAAAAGCAAAATGAAAAAGAATATCAAGCTAAGATTTGTAAATATATGACTATATTATCTTACTCCAACTTTTACAGCAAAAATATAGTTATCCATGTCTACCTTTCTATTCTCCCAAATATATATATATATATATATGTATGCTTAGATATATATGTATTTTTGGTGGGTTTAATTTTTTTAATCCTTTAGTGTTTTAGAAAACTTCATTTAAATTCTGGTTTAATCTTGCTTCCTTTTATCTAAAGAACATAGAATTTAAAAATATTCTCAGAATGTGCTTTTCTGTGTCACATGATTTTTATTTCTATATATGTATAAGATGATATTTTGGGGAGATATATTCAATATCTATTTACTTTGCATGTATAGGTGTTTTGTGTAAAAAAATAAGGCTAATTAAATTATTTACCCAGTATTTATATTATTTTCAATTGGTTTGTGGCTGTTAATCTTTAAGCAGCCATTATAAATGAATACACAGAGACCACGTGGATTTTAACAACCCTAGGCCTGAATTGTGCAATCCTAGCCCATCTAAGCTAGCTCTTAAGTCTATTACCCAAATATGACCCCATATATACATATATACATCCCCTTGGACTGCATTCTCCACAATATGCCATTGTTCCTGGCCATGTGGAATGAGGTTCTTTTTTCTAAGCCATGGTGTGTATCTCCTTCTTCCTGCTCCTGGCTGGAATGTCTGAATATTCTGTCTAAAGCACAGGCTTCCTGCTCTAATCCCAGGAAGTCCCACCTTTCTCTGTTTTTGCCCAGTGTCAGGCCTCAGCATTTTATTTAACCAATCAGAGTCAATGTAAGTAACAGACAGCAAGCAGGACCAATTAGTTAACATCTAGAATGCTTAACACTACCCCAACATTTGTGTGTATGTATGTCTGTGAAGCCCTTGCGTGTTTGGTGCTAGCAGAAGCCATAAAAAGGGCATTAGATTTCCCTGAAACTGGAGTCACAAACTTTTGTGTTGTGAACCGACCTGTGGGTTCTAGGAGTTGAACCTGTGACCTCTGGAAGAGCAGCCAGTGTACTTAATCACTCTGCAGCCCCAGGACTAAGATTTTTCATCCTTACTGTTTCCCAGCTACTAAGATCTTCTGGAGTTCCTTTCTATTAAAAATTTAAGTTAAAAATCATTATTATTGGAAGGACATGCATGCTAAGGCTCAACTGTGGAGGTCAGAGGACAACTTGCAGGAGTTGGTTCACTCCTTCCACTCTGTTCCAGAGGTTGAACTCGTCAGGCTTGTGACAAGCACTTTTACCCTCTGAGCCTTCTCACCAGCCCTCTATTATTATTATTATTTTTTAATGTTAAAAAGATAATCTCAGAGGGCTAGGGAGATGGGTCAAAGTTAAGATCACTTGCTGCTCTTTCAGAAGATCAGGTTTGGTTGTCAGCAATCATGTGGCAGCTCATAACTGTCTGCCACTCCAGTTCCAAGGGATCCAGTGCTTTCTGGCCTCTGTAGGCATTCTTGTGGTGTACATACATACTTGTAGGCAGAACACTCATGCATATAAAATAAAAATAAATCTTTGCTAAAAGTCAGCTTAAATTTTTCACATTTAAACGTACAAAATTAACAATTTGCTAATTATTTTTTTGCAATCACAGTGCTGTAGTTGGCATAGTATCTGTGGATACCTTTTATGTTTGTTGTATTTAGTATTATTATTTTACTGTCTTAGTTTTGAAGCACATACTCATGTCTTCTTTGCTTTATTAATCCTATATTTTCCCCTTTAGCACCCTTTTTTAGCTGACTTTTAAAGAAAGGATGTTATCATTTGGTCTTTTTCTTTCTTTATTTAAACAGGAAACAGAGAATACAGAAAATAAAGCTGGGAGTGAACCCCCTGTACAAGAACTGAGACAAGATGTGTCTAAAAAGGTTGGAAAGATATAATGTCAACTTTAGTTTATAGAGGACATCAGATTTACATGATACATTTGAAATAGAATGTTTTCTGTATTGTTTGAGCATACCATTCTATAAATACTAATTGTTTTAGCAAATGTTATTACATCTGTCAGCTTTATTTTTTGTGTGTGTGTTTACTTATTACTTCAAGTTACATCTCCATCACAGTCCCTTCTCTCCAACCCACCCCGTCCCTCTCTCCCACCCTCTCCCCCCTCCTACCTATCCTTCTCCTGCAGAGTGGGTTGCCCCTATATATCAGCCCTCCTCAATTCATCAGTCATATGAGACCTAAGAGCTTCCTCTTGCACTGGGGTGTCAGATTTATAATGCAAGGGTTATTGGGCTTTTTACAAGTCATGTCATCACGTGATCATCTATTTGGTAATTTATCCTTGAAGCAATTGTTTAATTTGGCTGCTAAATACTATGGCACAGACCTTTAATCTCAGCACTTGGTAGGCAGGTTAAGATGAATCTCTATGATCTTCATAGTGAATTCCAGGTCAGCAAGGGACACAAAAGGAGATCCTGTCTCAAAAAATCAAAACAATGCCTACAGCAAAATATGGCTTTAAATACTGGTTTATGCTTTCCTAATCTTGAGTTTACAATTAAAAGTTACAGATGCTGAGCCAAGTGCCAGGTGTGCGGATGTATATCTTTAATCCCAGCATTTGGGAGTTAGAAGCAGGCTGATCTTTATGAGTTTGAGCCTAGCCTGATCTACATATTTATTTTGGTTTTTCTACACAGGGTTTCTCTGTGTAGCCCTGGTTGTCCAGGGAACTCACCCTGTAGATAGGCTGGCCTCAGACTCAAAGAGATCTGCCTGCCTCTGCCTCCTGAGTGTTTGGATTAAAGGTGTATGCTATCCCCACCGGGCAGGAATTTTATTCCTATCATGTTTGTATATCCTTTATATTTATACATCATTAATATCCTCCTGTAAAACATTTTCAATTGTATTTACCCATTTTTTTTTTTTGGTTTTTCGAGACAGGGTTTCTCTGTGTATCCTTGGCTGTCCTGGACTCACTTTGTAGACCAGGCTGGCCTCGAACTCACAAAGATCCGCCTGCCTCTGCCTCCCAAGTGCTGGGATTAAAGGCGTGCGCCACCACCGCCCGGCATATTTACCCATTTTAATTACTGAAACTTTTTCATTTTTTGCCATATTTCTCCTCCTCCTTCTACTTCAGCCACTCAAGTGCTAGGATTATAGGTGTTCCTCATCACCCCAGTTTTTAATTTCTCCCTTAAAATATCAGTTTCCTACTTACATTTTTTTCTGTCTATAGTTAATACCCAAAAGGTGACTAGAAGGAGAGTTTAATAGAAACTGAAAATGTAGTGAGAAAATTCTGTGGGACATAAAGTGAGGCTTAATAATACTCTTTTAAAGTTCTAGCCTTTTTAAGATGAATTAAGCATTAATCAATAGTTAATAATAAAGACTATAAGAGTGTAATAACAGCTACACTGCTTATAAGTAGCTTATATTTGAGTCATTTGAATAAGCATATTCAGGAGTTTGAATAAACATAACCAGACATAGTGGCACAAGCTTGTAATCCCAGGATGTGGGTTGTGCAGGCAATAGAATCAGAAAAATTCAGGGTCATCCTCAGCTACATCAGGACTTTGAGGCCAGCCTGCATCCAATCACATGTTAAAAAGAACATAAGGCAATTGGATGAAAATAAATGTAATGAATGTTGAACTGAAGTTACAAAATATTATAAGAATGCAAAGAGAAACTGTCTCTTATCTGATGGTAGGCACGGAGGTAGCTTTATGGGGGAGGTAGCATGCAAGCTGAGTTTTGATGAATAGGTAAGATTTGGCAGGCAGAGATAAAGGAGGAATGACATTACCAATGGCTTAGAGATGGGGAATGTGCAGAATGTTTGAAGATGAGTCTAAATAAGTCCAATTTACGAGAATGCCTATGTCATATTAAAGTATATCAGTTCCATTTTATAACCTCCCAAAAAGCAGTGAGCTCTTGTAAAAAAGTACAATGGCAATATCACCTCTTTGTTGCTTTTAGTTCTGTTTTCTTTTTTCCCCTCTTCATTGTTTCCATATCCATAGAAAATGGCAGAGTTAGGCGCCATAAATAGGTATGATAGGGGTCAGCAGGCTAAAAAATGTGTCTGATGGAACTGATGATCTGGTGTGAGTAAAGCGAACATACAGAGCCATCCTGTTTAGTCTGTATAATATATTATTCATGCTATAATGAATGGTAAAGTCAGAAAAGAGGAAGACTAAGAGAACAGACTAGGGAAGGTATAGTTTTCAACCTTGTTTTGACCCCTGATTCTTATAGCAGGGCCTTTCTGTTACACAGTGATAGTGTCAACCTTTATAATAACTTGCTCTTATTGTGGCCACTCACCATCCCCTTCTTTTCTTCTGCACATAAGCATAGGAAGCTAAGAAGCCTGAAATCCCTTATTACTTCTATTTCATATCACCCAGTGCTGAGAATTAAGTATTCATTTTTCCCAATGCAAAGGATCACATGGAAGATTACCTGGATTTTAAGTTTGGGCTTTCTTTTACTAACTATGGGGCATTTGGGCAAATTTCCTAATGTTTTTCCCTCAGAATCCTATGAATGAAAAAGAGATAATTCAGCTACCTAATAAGACCTCTGTGATTATGTATAGTGGATATGATACACCATCTTTCTTTCCTTTCTTCTCTAGAACTTTACAACTTTATTCTGTTATCTTTATCTCCTGGAGTTAGCTTCCCTCCAGCTTATAAAGCTGATGGGTCATGTTTTTTGAAGCTTTTATTTTTCCATTTACAGCCCAAGCTCCCCTCCCTCTATCCCTGGTACTAAAGATCAAACCCAGGACAATAACTACTAGGCATTTAAAAATTATGTTGGCGTGCAAACTTACACAACCACTATGGAAATCAGTCTGGCAACGTCTTAGATAACTTGGAATAGCCTTACCTCAAGACCCAGCCATACCACATCTAGGTATCACCCAAACAATTCCTCACCAAACCATAAGAACATATCCTCATCTATGCTCTAACAGCCTTATTTGTAATTTCTAGAAACTGGAAACAACCCAGATGTCCCTCAACCAATGAATGAATAAAAAAATGTGGTACATTTACACAATGGAATACTACTCAGCCATCAGAAACAAGGAAATGAAATTCACAGGCAAATGGATGGAACTAGAAAAGCTCATCCTGCATGAGCTAACCCAGACTTAGAAAGATGCACATGGCATCTACTCACTTATAATTGGATTTTAGCCATATAATACATGATAACTATCCTACAACCAACACACCAAAAGGATCAGGAACATAGACTTTATTACCTATTAATGGGACAATTTGCCCTAGGGGTGCTACCATGTAGGACCCCAGTGAAAGAGGAAGCTCTTAGCTCTCATATGACTGTTGAACTGATATGTAGGGAAAATCCACATCAGAGGAGTGGGAGGGGTGGGAGAGGGAGGGTGGAACTAGGAGGCGTGGAAAGAGGGCACTGTGATAGAAATGTAACTTGAAGTAATAAACATAAAAAATTATGTTGTATCCGACTGACTTTGTGTCTTCACATTTTAGTCATTCTTTTGAAAAATTTTAGTTCTTTGTAAATTGTGTGTGTTTTCAAAATAGTCACACTCCATCAAATCCTCCCAAATCCACTCCTTTCCCTTCCCATCAAACTTTGTATTCTCTTTTTGAAAACTTATTAAATCCCCCCTGTTTTTTTTGCCCGTGTATTCTTGGATGTGTGGTCTTCCACTGGAGTCTACTGAGCTTACACTCTTTGAGAAAACTGGCCCTCCATCTCCGCACAGTTGCCAATGCCAGTGGCTTCTGTTGTAGGAGTGGAGCTTTGTGCCCACAACCTCTCTTCATGCTAGGATTTGGTCTGACTTGAACTTGTACATGTCTTATGCATGGTGTCACAACCACGATGAGTTCATAGTTCACTTGCTCTGCTATATCCTGAAGTCAGTTTCCTTGTAGTCATTTACTGCCTCTGGCTCTTACACTCTTTCCACTCCCTCATCCACAATGACCCTATTTATTCATTTTCACAAACATTGTTATCTGACTTGTAATTACTAAAGTCATCTGTCGCGTCCCCCTCGACCAGCAAGGACGACGCAACTCACAAAAGCTCTTCTCCAGCAGTTTATTTAGGTCCCTTGAAAACAGTCTTCCGAATCCTTGCTTGTGTCTCTGCTTCTCCTCCCCCAAGCTCTTATATGCCTACTCAAACCCAATCAGATCATGCCACCTAGCGATCCAAGATAGGCTCACAAAAGGAGGAAGCACACCAGGCTAGGCAGCTGCTACCAACTAAGGCTTGTTTATAGCTAAGCTTGAGCTTTCTGGCAATAAGCCAGGCGCCATCTTAGGGTTGCGGCTCACCACAGTCATCAATGTTGATTAAGCACCTAATGTGATAAACATTTTAAACCTTTATTAATATTATATGTGGTAAAAATGAGATAATTTGTAGTACTAAAAATTTATGGTTAAACAGTTCTTTTTAAAAATCTTTTATGTATTAATTCAAGTTACATCACTATCACTGCCCCCTCCCTCCACCCCTCCCAGTCCCACCTTCCATCTCCTCTCCCACCTATGCTACTCCTTCAGTGTGGGGTGTCCCACATAGCCCCCCTCAGTTCATCAGTCACATGAGGGCTTACACTGGGGGCTTACATGGTAGCTCCGTTATGGTGAAGTGCCCTACTAAAAGGTAACAAAGTACATTTTCCTATTGTTTTGCGTCTATTGATATGTAGGATAGTTTTCCTGTACTCTATGGCTAAAATCCAGTTATAAGTGAATACATGCCATGTGTATATTTCTGGGTCTAGGTTAGCTCACTCAGGGTGAGCTTTTCTAGTTCCATACATTTGGTTGCAAATTGCATGATTTCCTTGTTTCTGATGGCTGAGTAGTTAGTATTCCATTATGTAGATGTACCAAGATAGAGAACAACTATTACTTGTAATAGTCTGGGAAATCAAGGTGAATCTTACTGGACACCTGTAATAACCAGTTCTACTTGTGTGGAATTATAAAAATGCTGACCAGAACAGGTTGGGATGTACTCTTTTAACTTACTGGAGCCTGGAAATTGAGAAAGCGGAAATTACACAGGGTTGGCACGATAAAAGGATGAATCGATCAGGGAATTTACTGTGTCAGTAATGACAAGACTGGGTAGAAGATATATTTTCTTCTAAATATTACTTGAATACATAGACTGCCCTATGTGTATTTTGACTTAGACATGAGAAATAGAGGAAGTAGGAACAATGCAGGCTGGGTGTTTGAGGTCTTTTCATAGATCAGCCCTCCATCTGAGGAATGAAACCTTGTTGATAGTTGATTCAAGCATGTTCATCTCCTTGCATCTGCTGGTCTTTCTGATAATAGTCTTGAATTCAGACTGAAACAAATTAAATTATTTTTTTTCACTTCATTTATTCATTCATTCAAATTGCATCCCTACCTGGTCCCAACCTCCTACCCTTTTGCTCCTCTCCTTCTTGGATGACGGGAGCCCCCCACATATCTAAGTTCATCAAGTCACATTAGGGCTAAGCAAGTTAAATTCCTGTCCTAGGTGGATTTGTTAACTAGGGAGATAACATTTTTGTTAACAGCGGGGAGTTGTTGCAGCTATTTTGGCAGAACTATGTACTCTTGATATTTGGAGTCTTCATGAGAAGACATGACTTCATTCGTCTTACAGCATTGACTGAACTGTTGTGACTATATTAGCACAGATTCACTATTATAATGTTTAAGATTATAGATTCTAGAAGCAAACTTCCAGGGTTTGTGCTACTTTCATTACTTACCAGCTCTAAAACATTGGACACATTACTTGGTATACATACGCTTTAGTTCCTCCATTTGTAAAATGATGACAATAAGAGTGAGACTTCATTAAGTTGTTGTAGAGATTAAATCAATGAAGTGTTACAGACATTGCCTGACACATACTGAATTAGCTATTATTTTGTTACTGTAATAGCTTCGTTGTTTTTAAAACTGCATTTTAATCTTTCATTAGATAATTGAAAGTATTATTGAGGAAAGTCAGAAAGTACCACAATTGGAAGATGACTCTTGGGATTCCAGAGGAAAAGAACTTTCTGATCAGGCTACTGCCAGGCCTTCTGTGGCTGAGACAGACTTTAGTAGCATACCTGGACTATTAGCCATAGAACATGAACTACAAGAAGCTGAATTAGAAACACAAAAATGTTTTCCTTCTGTTGACTCTTTCGAGAAGACAGTAGATGAAACTGCTAACTTAACTGAAGTAAGTTCAACTGAGCAGCTTGATGCTTCCGAACTGGAAACTGAAATATTGAACAAGGAGACAATGGAAGTCAAAGAAAGTGATGTTCTAGATACTGCATCCTCAGACTCTTTATCTACTAAAGATTTTGCTGCTGCTGAAGAAGTGGCTCCGGCCAAACCCCCAAGACACCTTACTCCAGAGCCTGATATAGTAGCTAGTACAAAGAAGCCTGTTCCTGCACGCCCACCCCCACCAACTAATTTCCCACCTCCAAGACCCCCACCTCCATCTCGACCTGCACCACCACCAAGAAAAAAGAAAAGTGAACTGGAGTTTGATGCTCTTAAAACACCTGATCTGGATGGCAAGTATTCATTGAGAAACATTTTGGTTGGGGAAAGATGAGAGTTGAAACTTTAACATTTCTTCTTTGGGTTAGGGAGAGGTAAGACAAGGTTCCTTTTATGTCATCCAGGCTAATGTGGAATTTGCTATGTTGACCAGGCTAGCCTTGAACTTGTGGCGATCCTTCTGCCTCTACCTCCCAAGCATAGGCATCTGCTATGATATTCAGCTAACTTCTCTGCTTTTGTTTCCGTTTGTGCTAAAGAAAAACACACACTAATAGAAAATTTATATAAATTATTTCTTGAATAAGTTAACAAAAGATGAAAGGTATTATATTGGTCATAAGTTACAATACTATTACTGACTATTTTGGGAGACTCCAGACTTTCACATCTTTAACCCTCTAAGAGTTAGTGTGGCAGTGGTGGAAAGAAAATGAGATTGGGAGACTTACAATCTAACTTTAAGTCCAAGATTATTGAAGGTATAAACTGTAGACTTGAAGAAGTTAAATAATTCATTTGAACCATGGTTTTTCTTTTTTTTTAAGAAATTTATTTTTATTTTTTAAATAACAGGTCTCTCCTCTGTCTCTCAGAAAAAAAATCAGGAAAAGCAAAACAAAACCAAAATACAGGCAAATTAATTTATCACCCAAAACTATTTTCCCTTTCCCTGCAGGTGTCAGTTGCAAATAGATTTTGGTTAGGGGTAGGACCTTGTGTCCACTTACCCTTCTCAGTGATGGAATTTATATCTAGTTTGAACCTGTGCCAATTGAGTCATATTTTTTTAATAAAGAAAACAAGAGAAATAAAAGCCACTGTTCTCACAGGCTTGTTACAATAATTAAAGGTTAAAAGTACTGTGTGTGTGTGTGTGTGTGTGTGTGTGTGTGTGTGTGTGTATGTTTGTGTAATTGTTAATATTATTTCTCTGTTTAATCAATTAATATCTTTGTCATCATTATTTTTACTATTTTTTATTATTGTAGTACCCAAAGACAATATTGCATCTGATTGTCTCCTAACTACAAATATGGCTTCAGAGAGTACAGGTAGAGATTCCCAGCCTTCTCTCGATTTGGCAAGTGCTACAAGTGGAGATAAAATAGTTACTGCCCAGGTTGGTGAATTACTGGTATGTTTGATATACCCTGACTCAAACTTTATACAACTGGCTGATATAATTTTTGAAACTACTCTCTTTCTTCTCTAGGCCAAATATTCTTTGTCCCCAACACCTAACCACCTTACTTCCACATCTAGCTCGACAACTAGCTAGTTTAGTGAGGCTAGCTAGCTATTTAGCATCTGATTCTTAGATGCCTCACTGATAAAACAGGGGGAAAAGTCCCACCTTGAAGGTTTTGTGCAAGAATGAAATGTGCTAATATTTGCCAATTATGTGGCAGGTTATAGATATTTTTTAAAACAGCTGCTGCTATGTTTAATTTTATAAGTTCCCTTTCCTAGACATAAACACTTCATGTACTAGGCTGTCGCTATACAAAAAACTGCATAGCATTTTACCATAACCAATTCTGGAACTCGGGATCATTTATATAGTAGCTGAGATGTGGGGGAACAGGGTAACAGACCTGGAAATGTGACATTACCATCTTGTTATAGCAGTACAATAGAGGTCACAAACAACCTGTTTTTGTAGGATTTTGTGTTTGCCTTTTTAAAGTATTGATTTTTTAATATAGGAAAATATGCAACGACAACTATATGTAACATATTTGTTGTCTAGGTCTTTACATAAACAGAAGTTGACCTAACCTTTCTTTCACAATATCCACATATGGCCTGAATTAATTACAATCTTAGCAGAGAACTGTTGTTTTTGATGGGTTCAAATAAAACATTTATTTGTTTGTAATACTACTGAGGCATGATTTCATGGACAGCATAGTTTCAGTGCCTAATGTCTTTCAGCATGCAGAAAATAGTAAAGAACTAAAATGGAATCTTTCCTTTAAATTTTCGGTAGGCTCTATTATCTGATTTATGGAATTTTATAGAAGTCCACAAGGTAATGAATAATTAAAATCTATAGAAATTGATTCAGTCTGTTTATACAATTATCATTTTAGGAAAATGGAAAAGAACCTGATGTGCAGACAGTAGCAGATGAAGTGATGGGCCCTCAGAGACCTAGATCCAACTCTGGGAGAGAACTTACTGATGAGGTAAAAACACAAAATGTAAAAATCATAGTGGGAAAATGAGAAAGTTCTAGAGATTGATTGTGGTATTGGTTGCATAGCACTCAAGTATACGTAATGACCCTGAACTACATATAACTTACGGTATTTTTAATTGACATTAAACATTTGTGTATATTTATCAGTTGCAATATGGTGGTTTGATAGATCAGTACAGTATATGATGACTCAGTCCAGGAAATCAGAATTTAATTGTTTTAAACATTATTTCAGTACCAGGAATATTGAACTTGTCTAACTATTTTGACATATATAATAAATTACTTTCAGTCCAAAATCATTAAAATTAAGCTTATCTTAGGTTTGGGATTTTATTTATATATTGAAATTTGAATCTGTAGAAATTTGCCATTTCACGAAGATGTGCAGAAGGATACATACATTAAAGTAGAATCCAAGATGGGCTGATGACAAAGCAGGTCTATGATCCCAGCATTTAGAAGGATAAGGTATGAAGTTTACATCTTCCAGAGCTACCTGGGCTGTAGAGTAAGTTCAAGGCCAGCCTGGTAACTTTCTGAGACATTAAATCAGAAAGAAAACAGCAAAAAAATCTGGGGCTGTAACTCAGTTGTATGTTCGATAGCATTCATAAGGTCATACATTCCATTCCCTGTACCTCATGCATGCACAGCACAATAACACAGGATCTGTATTTTATATAAAAGGTGAACTTTTAAATAACTAGTATTTTAGATACTTTTAAAATATGTGTGTGTGTGTATGTGTGTGTGTACGTGTGTTTATGGGTACACACATGTCACAGTATGCATGTGGGGGTCAGAGGACAATTAGTAATACTTGAATCTCTTATTGTTGTTCCTGGGAACTGAACTCAGGCCACCACATCAGCCTTGACTACAAGTCGTTTTATCTACTGAGCCATTTCCCAATAATGGTTTCTTCCCTTTAAAGTTTAGAATGAAGGGCTGGAAAGATGGTTCAGCAATTGAGTTGCTCACTAAAGGACATAGGTTTGATTCCCAGAACCCACATGGTGGCTTCCAACTGTCTAAACTCCAATTCCAAGGGACTAATGCCCTCTTCTGGCCTTCACAGGAATTATACATGTGTGGTGCAGGTGAAATACCATATACAAAATAAAAATTAGAATGCATTAATTGGCCAATTTATTCAGAATGAATGTTTAAAACAAAGTAGGATTTTTTTAGAGAGCCAGTTATGGTGGTATGCAATAATAATTTCAATACTTTGGACGCTAAGGATAGCAGATTAAGAGAGTGAAGTCATCCTGACAAACATAGACCCTTTCTCAAATATTAAAATAAAGTAATAAGTTTTTCTAAATTATACTTTGGAAAATAGTTTAGCATTTTCTCAAAATGCTAATCAGTGTTACCATGACCCAGTATTTCCATTCATATTCATATACTAAAGCAAAATGAAACATATCCACACAAAAATGTATACAGATATTCACAGTAACATTGCTTATAATTGCCAAAAGTGGACACAGCTCAGACATTTATCACTGATGAATGAATACTTAAATAAAATGTAGAATAGTCATTCAATAGTATACTCTTTAACAATCAGAACTAATATATTGATATTTGGATAAACCTCAAAAGTAGCATGCTAAGTGAAAGAATCCAGATACAAAAAGATATGTGTGTGTATGTATTATACATATACTATATGATTGAATTTATGAAATGTCCCAAATAGAAAAATCAATAAAAGTAGAAAGAGTAGATTGGTAATTACCAGAGACTAAAAACAAAATGAGATTGACAAGTAATAAGATACGCAGTTTCCTTTGGGAGTAATTAAATGTTATAATTTAATGACAAATTAAGAATTATATTAGTAGCCATTGAATTACATATTTTAAAGGATCGTGTTTTGTGTTAGAATTATATCTCAGTGAAAATATTTAAGATTATTGCAGCCAGCAGTGACTATCTAGAAAATTCTTAACTTAAAATTTTTAGGAATTTGTAGACTTAAAAAAGATAATTAAGGGCTGAGAGATGGCTCAGCAGTTAAGAGCACTTATTGCTCTTCCAGAGGACCTAGGTTTAAGTCCCAATGTCCAGGTCAGTGACTCACAGCTACCTGTAATCCAGGTCCAGTTGATTCAACACCTCTGGCCTCTGTGCACAGCATACACCCAAGCATGCATGCACAGGTGCACACAACTACATGTGTATGTATATGCACATAATTCAAATTAATTTTAAAAGATAATTAAGTTGTAAGCCATATTGATTTTTTTAACTGCTAGGAAATTTTAGCCAGTGTAATGATTAAGAATCTGGATACTGGAGAAGAAATACCTTTAAGTCTTGCTGAAGAGAAGTTGCCAACAGGTATTAATCCTCTAACTCTACACATCATGAGAAGGACAAAAGAATATGTAAGGTATGGCATAATGTTATTCACATTTACAACATTTCCATGTGGTAGTCAGTATTTAGGTTTGTGAACTACAACTGTCCCTATTTAGTTAAACTCAGCCTTCTATTTTAATCTAAAAGTAAAATGAACTCAAGTATGTATTGTTTACCTTTGATCTCTGTTATAATCATGTAGTTACTTTGGGAAAATACTCTAAATCTTAAATCTCATAATATTTAGTTTCTTCTCTTTTAAAATGACTTATGCTGGAGACAGTATCAAAACATTATGACTAAAAAGCCAAGTGTGAGGATACTTAGTCTTCTAAAACTTTGCTTTGTAAGTATTTTTACTGTTTATTGTAGTCAGAAAAAATGCTTTAGAGTGAAGTGACTGATTTTTTATATATAATGAGGTCTAAGGAAAAAGTTCTAGAAAAGCAAGAACTTTTATTAAATGTTGTACCTGGTAGACTAAGAAAAAGCTATCTACAAGTTACTTTATTGTTAATATACCCAGCCTTGTTATAATAGGATTTTCATAAGACATTAAATTGCATTCATTTACATTTTGTCCATTGCATATTGCTTTAATATTGCATTCTTTAATCTTGGAAACCATTTAGTAATTCTCCAGTTCTTTGTTAATTTGAGGCTATATAAAACTTATCAAGATAATTTTCCTTATTCTGATTAGTCACTGTGTAATAAACATGAAAAAGAGGTTTTTTTTGAGAATAGAAATGGTTTCTTATAAAATCACTTGCTCTTCTTGTAGCAATGATGCCACACAGTCAGATGATGAAGAAAAGTTACAGTCACAGCAAACAGATACTGATGGTGGACGGTTAAAACAGAAAACGTGAGTCACGCTACATCTCTTTTCTTCTTTCTGAGTGTTTATTAGACAGGGAAGAAATTTGCCAGGGATATTTTTAATCTAACAATGTAATACAAAAATGTTCTTGGCCACTTTTTTCATTATTGTAAGGAAGTTCCTTTAAAGAGATTTATATCCTGAACAACCCATAGTTAAGCGCATTCTAAGGCTTCTGATACCATTAAAGCATCTGACATAAAAGAAAATGACCAGTATATTTTTTTATCATCCTCATATTTTTTTCCATTATAGGTGCTAGAATTGTGAGTAGAAGAACATCATAATCCTTAAATATCTTTCCCCATCTCATCATCTTTCCAAACCCTATTTGTATTTCTACATAAAGTATGTGAGATTCCTCCTAACAACTCCAGTTCATAGCAAGTCTATAGCCACATATCTTATTTTTTCTCCTTAACATATCTTAGTTCTTTTTTTCTAATTTTAAAAGCTAATCATTTCATCAGCACCTATTATACATGTTCCTTATGACATTTTCTTACATGTATATAATGGATTTGATCATATTCACCCTATTTTCCTTTCTTACCCCCCCACTCCTGCTGATCTCTCTCCTTTCTCTTTCTAAGTAGTTTCCCTTCGACTTTCGTGTCTTTTTTGGTTTTGTTTTGTTTTGTTTTCATTAGACAATGAGTTCAATGAGGGTTACTTACAGGATCATGAGCAACTCAGTGGCTACACTGAAGAAATATCTATCTCTCCTAGTAGCCATTAACTGCCTATAGATCCTCAAGGAGGGAAAGGGCCCAGTGAGTCAAAAGCAAACACATTTTAAACAGGTAAACAATGTGATATGAAAGGTTTATGATCATATGATTCTTCAGTTACCCCCTGACACACACAAATACATGGTATATTGGTGGTCATGTGGATTGTGCCTGATCATACATGAGTCACTAAATTGGCCGTGTTGCCATATAAAGTTCAAAACAAATGATCCACTTAAGTCTGATTTTTTTCTTTATGTATATAAAAGAAAGTAACAGTAATACCAAAAATGCAGATATATGTCAACATGTTAACAGCAGATATTTGAGAATGGGCTGTCTAACAGTGACAACTGTCAGAATTCAGAAAACTAAGAGTTGTTTGGGAAACATAAACATCTAAGTGAGCCGTCATACCGTCTATGCCCTAAAGCTCATTTCTTTTCTATTTTGTTTTTCCTATGCAAGTTCTCACTATATGGCTGTCTACACTAGCTTAGTCTGGCCTTGAACTCACAACCTCCTGCTTTTTTGTCCTGAGTGTTAAAATTACAGGTGCACATCACTATGCCGTGTTAAAGCTCATTTTTCTAAGAGAAAAAAAATCAGATTTATTCAGTGCCATTTTTGATACATACATCATTTCTTAAATCTTGTCATCTAGTGCCTAAGCTTCTCAAGCAGCAGAGAAGCTACAAACTGTGACATGTAAGTTGACACATAGGACTGTTGGGTAATATTCTGATTGTAAGATTATAATCAGAAAATGGTGAGAGGATGCATACATAGCACAGTAATCTGTACATACAGGAGCTCTTTCCAGCTTTTTCTCTTACCATGATACACATAGAATATAGAAATATTTGCATTAAATGACAAAGTAAACCAAGAAGGCATCCAGTAGCCAGAAGCGATTGTCCCGTGATTCTGACTGTCTTGGTTCGTAACAAGTTATTTTGAAGTCTGAGGAAGCAACCAATATTTGAGCCCAAGTGAATCCCGTTTGAAAAGCCCTCCAGATAGTGATCAGTAACTGACCCTATTCATACTGAAGATTAAGTGCCATATTAAAAGGCATGAAAGTCTATATTTTAGAAAGTTACATCTTCAATGATTTGAATATCTTTTTGGCTTTTAAGCAGTAATCTTATTAGTTTCATTTACTGTTGGTATGATAAAATACCCTGATAAGAGCAGCTTAAGAGAAAGGGTGTATTTGGCTCATGGATCATAATTGCAGGAATGTCAAGGCAGCAGGAACTTGAAGCAGCTAGTCATGATACATACACAGTGAAGAGCAGAGAGCAGTGAATTAATACCTGCACATTAGTGGTCAGCTTGCTTTCTCTACTTTTAAATGACCCCAGATCCTTTACCCAGGGAATGGTGTAACTCACAGTCTTCCCCCTAATCAAGACAGGCCCTCATAAACATGCTCACAAGCCAAGCCAATCTAGACAGTTCCTTAGGAAAGTTCCCTCTCAGGTGATAGCAGAGTGTGTCAAATCGGCCATTAAAAATAAATATCACTGTAGTAAACATACAGTTATCCGTGAACTATAAATTAGAGTAGACACCTTATTTTTGTTTTAGAAACTGCTTCTATGGGGATGGGATGTAGCTCAATGGTAGAGTACTCACCTACTATATACAAGGCTCTGGGCTCAGCACCCAGCACTAGGAAAATAGTTTATCATCTGTTTTCTGATGATTGAAAGTAATAGCAGAAATGTATAAGATTAAAAGTTAAAGTTTCTAATAATCTCAGTGAGAAATCATCAGAATAAATGATTTCTGAATCATCAAGATTCTCCATAATTTCCTTCCCAATGCTGGTGAATCAAAACTAGAGACCAAAGCCGGGCGGTGGTGGCGCACACCTTTAATCCCAGCACTCGGGAGGCAGAGACAGGTGGATCTTTGTGAGTTCGAGGCCAGCCTGGTTTACAAAGTGAGTCCAGGACAGCTAGGGCTACACAGAGAAACCTTGTCTCGAAAAAACAAAAAAACAAAAAAACAACAACAAAAAAAAAAACTAGAGACCAGCACATGCCAAGCAAGCACCCTACCACTTAGATATACCCACAGCCATAGAATGTTTTTTTTGTATGTAACAAGAGAGGAATTACATCATGCCTGTAGATTGTTAGCTTGCATTTTTATTATTGTAAATCAAATAAGTCATGGACATCTCTTCATTGTAGGACCAAGATAAAAATATTACAATCTTTCTATGACCCACACATAGGAATTAGTTGCTGTGGATACAGTAGTTAAGACAGTTTCACTCATGCCTTCATGGACCTTCCAGTTAAATAAGGGGGCAGATGCTAAATATGTAATTATGCACAAAAGTGCACCTGTGTTTTTAACTTCTGTAAAAGAAAACTGTAAGGCACTGTGGAAGTCTATAATAAGAAAACACGTTTTGGCTCAAGGAAGCAGTTTTTGAAAGAAGATTATTTGATCTGAGATGTAAAAGGTAAATAGAAATCAGTAATCAGAGCTGGAGTGTTCGTGTCAGACCTAAGTACGTGTTCAAAGGCCATGAGGTGAATATGAACCTGAGAATTCAAAGAATAGTGCTTTATTATATTCTGTACCAACACGTATTATCCACTTTGCTGTTGATCGATATTTATATCTACTTTTTAAATGAAAAAAAAATTAGATCATGTTTATGGAAGTTTTTGATATTTGTGTTATTTTTTGTTTGGTGGTGTCTATTGGGAAAAATCAGCCTAATTTTATTACAGTGAATACCCAAAGGAAAGAGAAAGCACAAGAGGTCATCTTAAAATTTCCAGGGTTTTGTTTTGTTTGTTTGGTTGGTTGGTTTGTTTTTTTTTTTAAGACAGGGTTTCTTCGTGGTTCTCTGACTGTCCTGGACTCGCTTTTAGACCAGGCTGGCTTCAAACTCACAGGGATCTGCCTGCCTCTGCCTCCCTCCCAAGTGCTGGGATTAAAGGCATGTGCCACCATGCCAGACTCCAGGTATTCTATTTTGTAGATAAATTACTTTTTTTTGTAACCCTTCCTTTTTTTTGGTAAAATGTGTTCTTAGAGTCAAGTCTCTAAAGTAGTCTACTCAAAATTATTTAACTGCGTATTTGTGGCTTCATCACAAGCTCTTCAAATCAGATTATATGGGGATGGGGCCCATAGATCTGCTTAAACATGCTCCTCCCCCACCTACCATTGCCAATCAATTATTATGCATGCTTGAAAGTTGCAGTTCTAGAATGTATGATAACTGTTAACTGGGAGAAATCATATTCATATACGTTTTCTTTGAAAGATACTGATTTATTATGTTCATTCCCTAAAACAAGGAATCTGAGAACTTGAATACCTATTAATGTTTTAAAAGATAGCTCTTAAGTTTGTCATGGATAGTTCACCATGCATAAGTTGTGTCAATACATTTTTTTATGTATTTTTCTTCAGGACTCAACTAAAGAAATTCCTTGGAAAATCAGTAAAGAGAGCGAAACATCTTGCTGAGGAATATGGTGAACGTGCTATAAATAAGGTTAAAAGTGTAAGAGATGAAGGTCAGTAAAATGAAGACATTTCAATGGGATAGTCCATTAATGTGTAGTTTTTAGATGTAGCTTGTAGCTCATAAGAAGCACTCTGTATCAATGACTATAATAAACTTTCATAGCCGCAAGTGAGTCACTTAATTTTGTAAATAAGCAGAAAGATAATGTAGAAGTTTTCAGTATGAATTGGTTCAGTATTTTGCGATTATAACAACCTTGAAGGATTTACTGTACAATTATTAGGTGGAAATTGGTTTTGTCAGAATTTTAGGCTTTTAAAAATACTTTTAAAGGACTAGAGAATTGGCTTAGTGGTTAAGAACACTGGCTGCTCTTCCAGAAAACCCATGTTAAATTTCCCAGCACTCACATGGCAGCCTAGACCTGCCTCAAACCCCTGTAGAAATAATTAAATTGTTTACCAGTATTTAGATTATCATTAATTGGCTGGGAGCTGTTAATCTTTAAGTAGCCATTATAAATGAGCACACAGATACCCCATGCATTTTAACAAGACTTGGCCTGGATTGAGCAATCTTAGCCTATCTAAGCTAGCTCTTGAATCTATTTATACATACGTCCCCTTGGACTGTTATTCTCCATGCTAGGCTGGATGTTCCAGGCCATGTGGAGTGAAGTTTTTTCTTTATCCTATGGCATGTGTCCTCCTTCCTGCTCTTTGCTGCTTGTAGGCTTCTTCTACCCATCTACCGGAGGCTTCTTCTGGATTCTCTAGGCTTCTGAAGCCCATGAACCTTAGTCCTGCCTACCTCTCTCTTTGCCCAGTCTCAGGCCTCAGCATTTATTCAACCAATCAGAGACAATGATTAGAAAACAAAGTAACAGACAGCAAACAGAACCAATTAACTAATATTTAGAATGCATAACATCACCCCTTCAAACCCCATTTTCAGGGGATCTGACACCCTCTTCTGGCTTCCATGGGCACCAGGGACACATGTAGTACACAGACATTCATGTAAACAAAACACTCATACCCATAAAAATAAATAGACTTCTAAAAATATTTTTTTAATTAGGTAAGCTTGGAACCAGGAAATTGTTTCATTGGGTAAAAGCTCTTGCCACAAAAGCCTGATGGGAGTCTTTGGAAGTCACACAAAAGCTAGATGCTGTAGTGTACATCTGGAATGCCAGCGTTTTTATGATTGCATAGAAGATGAAGTAAGGAGAATTGCCCTCAGGTTTACAGGCCAACCAGTCTTCAGTATGTAGCACAGCAGCAGAAAAAAAGAAAAAAAAAAGAGACTTGCTTCAAAGACAACATAAGACTAGAACCACTCACAAAAAAATTGTTCTCTCATCTCTACTCTTGTGCCTTGGCATGTGCCTGCATCCACATGTACAAACACACACACACACACACACACACACACACACACACACACACATAAAGCAAAACTAGCAGATGGCAAGATGGCTTAGTGGGTGGGTAAAGGAGCTTGCTCCCAAGCCCAGCAATGAGTTCAATCCCTATAATCTGCATGACATAAAGACAAAACAGACTCCATCTCCATCTCATGGCATGCACATGTATATAGAATAAATCATATAAAATTACATTTTCTTAGTTTGCAGAGATTATAGACCACTGTGCCTTTGTTGTTATTGTATTCATTTGTTTTATTAATAAGTATATTTAGTACTTATCCTGTGCCAGATACTCTTCTAAGAATTTACATAAATTAATTAATTTAATTTCATAAGAACTCAATGAAGTGAGTATCATCATTATCCTCATTTTATAGGTGAGAAAACTGAGAGGTATAGACAGGCTGAGTAACTTCTCTATAGTCATGCGGATTATAAATAACAGCGCGACTCAAATCTAAACAGTCCAGCATCAGACTCCATTTTCTCAACCAGTATGTTATATAGTAGTAGACAAATTTTGCTTCTCTATTTACTAAAAGTATGCTTGATGATCAATGCATTTGAAAATATGGTTGTAACTAGGTATACATTAACCATTGGTGACTTTTGTTGCTTTTGTCTTCAGTGTTTCATAATGATCAAGATGACCCTTCATCAAGTGATGATGAAGGAATGCCATACACACGACCAGTTAAATTCAAGGCAGCACATGGTTTCAAAGGACCTTATGATTTTGATCAGATCAAAGTGGTGCAGGATCTCAGTGGTGAGCATATGGTAAGCAATCTTGTCATTTCTCGTGACTAGTAGGGTATGTTTTTGAGGCTTCTGTTTAACTTATCCTTACAAATGTATGTTCTTTTACTAGTCAAACTCAAGAACAGTACATTTATATTCATATATTTAAATGAAGAATTTGTCTCTGAATTATTGTTTTTAGAAGTAACATTTTAGGCTGAGTGAAGTCTCTCAGGCCTATAATCCCAGCAGGCAGAAGTCTGAGGCAGGAGGATGAAGAGGTTAAGGCCAGCCTGTGCTGCATAGGACAACCCAATCTCAAAATAGAAATGAGGTTTAGAATAAATTATTTCTAAACTGGATTACTGAGGAAACTATGCAGAGGGACCAAACTTTAAAGCACTTAAATTGTGCTTTAAGACAGAAAGTAGTCAGTCACTTAAAAATATTTAAATATTCCCCACCATAATTAAAACAATCAGGACTAAGAATATGTAGAGTATTTGTACAGCATACATAAAGCCTTACTTTAAATCCCTATCACATTTATGAAAAATATTCAGAATCCCGAAGTGTTTTCTACAGTAAAATGTTCAGTTAAGACAGAGAGATGGGTAGAGGATTACATTTTTTCTGAATTCAAAATTACCAGGTTGGGCATGTGGCTTGGGGGTAGAGTGTTTCTTTCATATCTATGAGACTCTGATTTGATCCCTAACACTGCAAAGAAAAAAAAATCAAGTCTACCAATGTAGATGGAAATACTCAGATTGTATTGCAGTTAGCGTCTACAAATCTAGGAACACAAGGAAGATAGCAGTCAAACTCAAATTATACTGAGCCCTGATCACATCAAATAAAACTTAAGTGTTGCCCTAAATACAAAGCGACTGTGAACATCGGAGAGTGGCCACATTGAAATTTAAAATTTTTGTTCTTGTAAAGTGTGCATCAAATGTTTTAATTATTTACAATGCATTTTGTAACTTACTGAAATTTTATAAGATATTGAGGCCACCTTCCTACTTAAGTAAAACATATTGGGATCAGAATGATTTTTTTTTTTCTGTATTTGACTTTTATGGTAATGAATGCTATCTAAGTAAATTAACTGTTGCTTCTAACTTGGATAATCTTTCTTCCCTGAGAATCTATAGATAGGTAATCTTATTAATACACCTAAATGTGTTATAATCTTATTTGTTGGAATAGGATTTGGCTCTTCCTTACTAGAGATCCCTATTCTTTAATGCTTTTCTGAACATGTAGGTCTTCCACTATGAGCGTGTAGCCATGTACTGTAGACAGAGAAGGGAATAATATTTAGGTACCTTGAAGTGCTTCATGCCATGGGCGCCACAGGTAGGGTAGGCTTTATTCTTTTTGGTCCTGGTAGGAGTTATGAGTGACATGTGAGGGCTTTCTCTTACCCCTTCATGTTCAGTTAAGGGACTGAGATTTTCAAGCTGTGGTTTGTGCTTTCATTTCTAGCCAGTTAGGAACTCTCACAAATGGCACCTGAGGTTGCCCTCTGACCTCTACACACATGTTTACACCCATGCATGTATGTATAGTCAACCAAAAATATCCTTCATTTTTATTAATACATGAATATATTTCAGGATTTTTACATTTGTTAAGTTGGACTCAGGACATTTTTTTTTTCCTGAAAGCTCCCTTCATGATACTGTAGCCCCATTGCACTTGTAGCCATGGGTTGTGTTAGGGAAGTGAACTTTGTTTTATGGCATAACTTCCAAAGTTGGGTTAGAGTGATGTCTCTTGAGTTTGTAAAGTCATTTTGAACCTTCTGTTTTCACAGGGAGCTGTTTGGACCATGAAATTTTCTCACTGTGGCCGATTACTTGCCTCAGCTGGACAAGACAATATAGTGAGGATATGGGCTTTAAAAAATGCTTTTGACTATTTCAACAATATGCGAATAAAATACAATACTGAAGGTATTTTTCATTTCTTTAAATACCTAAGTAAATTGGGATTTTTCTGTTTTAGGTGCAGTGTAGGTTGAACATCCTCATTCCCCAAATCCTAAATGCTCGTAATCTGAAAGTCATTAAACACTGGGAAAATGCTCAAAGTTTTCTAATTTTAGAGAATTTCAGGTTTCCTTGTTTTCAGATTAGGGATGCTGAACTATGCAATTACTTAAAAATCCAACAAGCTCCAAAACCTAATAAGGAATATTCAAGGGCACCGCTCTCCTTAGCTGGCCAGCTACGCATTTGCTGTGACCACTGCTTATCATAATATCCAGCATTTACATATGCACCTGTAATCTTGACCTTTTGCAGGGCTAACACAATAAGGTTAAGATTTCAAGGCTGACCAGACTTATATAGGAAGATTGTTTCAAAAAATAAATAAACATAGGCAAACAGCAATAACAAATATCTCTAGACCTAATGAAAAGAATACCACAAAGCTTTTGATTTATACCTTTCCAAGTGAAGTGTAGTATGTAATTTTATCACCCACTTAGAAATTACTTGTATTCCCCTGGCAACCTTCAGTTCTATTCTAAATTAAAATTAAAAAGATCAAATTAAACTGGAAAAAGAATAAGAATACTACATATACTCACTAAGGAAAGAAAGATTAAAAAAAATAGCCATGAAAAGTATATAAACTTTGTCAATATATCGATGTATATGAAAAAAATCCTAATCTTCTTAGACCTAAAACATCCTTTAAAACGATTAAGTTGTTTAGGAATTAAAAGGATGTTCTAGGTGTAAGAAGATGTTTTAAGTTGGTAATACAAGTTAGGATGGAAACTGAGTTAGGTATAGAACTTTACATGCATAGAAATAGATAGAATATTAATATCAGTTGCCAAATATATTTGGTCTGGACATTGGGAATGTATGTTATACCTTATAATTTTCATAATTGTGGCCTAATTGCCCTTGGAGTTTTGTATTGTATTTATTGATCCAAGAAAAAGCCTTTTATTGGACTAAAAGGGGGGGGAGCTTTTGGGGGGGGGGGGACAAACCTTAAATTAAAAAAAATAAGCAGATAGGAAGGAGAGAGGGAAGAGGGTAGTTGGGTGGGACCAGGATGGGGAGGGGGGATTGTGATTGAGATGTATCTTGAAGAAATAAATAAATGTAACTAAAATAAAACTGTTAGCTGACAAAGAAAAACCTCAGAATATTGTAAATTTATGGTAAACACTGAGTATACCCAAACAAAATATTCTTGTCATGTGATGATTTAGAAAAGTGTGAAGAGTTTAAGTAAGTAGAGACTCCAATTTTATGGGATTACTTATAATTTTTAATGTAACAAACTTTACCCACAAATCATCTCTTCCCAATCATCTAAGAAGTTAAGAAATGGGAGAAAGGAAAAATAAAGTTAATGATTGCTGAGAATATAGAGTACAGTTGAAGCACCAATTTAAGGAACACAGAAGTTTCTAGGGATTAATTCGACCAGCTAGTTAGACATTTTGTTTTGTTTTATTTGGAGATTTCTTGATACTAGAAATTGAACCTAGGTCCTCAAGTATACCAGGCACCTATCATTAAGTTCTATCATTAAGCTATATTCTCAGCTTCAATCTGCCTCTTATTAAAAAAAAATGATCAGGCTGGAGAGATGGCTCAGAGGTTAAGAGTGCTTCTGTTGGCTGCTCTTCCAGAGGTCCTGAGTTCAATTTCCTGCAACCACATGGTGGCTCACAACCATTTACAATGAGATCTGGTGCCCTCTTCTGGCCTGCAGGCTTACATGCAGGCAGAACACTGTACACATAATAAATAAATAAATCTTTTTTAAAAAAAAATACCATATGTTTCACTGTTTTGCCTAGTCTGGCCTTAAACTCTCTTTGTAGCTCAGGCAGGCCTTGAATTAAAAATTTTCTTGCCTCGGCCTCATGAGTATCTGAGATAATGGGCCTGTGCCACCAGTTCTGGTGACCTGATGTTCTTAGAAAACTTTTGTGAGTTTCCTTAACATACATTGTAATACATAATTGAAGTTGATGATGTATTTGACAAGAAAAAGTTGTAGAGTGAATAAGTGAGCTTTTCTTACTCTACCTGAGGCAAAAAGACAGTTTCAGTTGCCTTTGAGACCTAACCTAAGCTCAGACCTTTCTTGGGCTTTCATTGTTTCCCCTTGCTAGTCTTGTAGTAAATAAGAATGCATTTACTATGAATAACAAGGATTAGCTGACACTTTGTTTACTAATTTAGGGAGCTGTTTAAGCCATTTTATTTTATTTTTTATTTTTTTATTACTTCAGGTTACATCTCCATCACAGTGTCCTCTTTCCACCCCTCCCAGTCCCACCCTCCCACCCTCTACCCCCTCTCCCTTCCATCCCACTCCTCTGGAGTGGAGTGTCCCTACATATCAGTCCCCTGCCCCAGTTCAGCAGTCATATGAGTAAGCCGTTTTATTTAAATTGTTCAAACAGATAAGACAAGTATGTGGGTTTTTGTATATTTATAGTTCACATTTAGAAAATGTGTTTTCCAAGGGTATTTTGTTCTGTGACTATCATTATTTCAGAATATTTTTTGTTGGTAGATGAGTATATATACACAAATGCTTTTTTACAATTACTATGCTGTTTTTAGGACGTGTGTCACCATCACCATCTCAGGAAAGCCTAAGTTCATCAAAATCTGACACAGACACTGGGGTATGTTCAGATTTATGATTACTATTGTGAAATGCTCTGACTTGCTTGATGCCCTAAAATAGTTTTCAATTATAAAAGAAGTTCTGCCAAGGCATTTACTTAAAGTTAACATGTAATATTAAAAGTGTTTTGTCTGTTAGTATTCTCACCTGGGGAATTCTCAAGTTTGAGGGCTGCCAAATGGTGAATAATACTATTCAGGGTACCAAACTACTGATGCATACTTAAATAATACATAATCACTTTTCCTCAATCCAGGTTTAATTATTATTTTTAAGATAATGATAATTATGCTATTTCATAGTTTAATTATAGCTAAATTTTTCTGGTGTCTTTTTAGTACCACCATGAAAAAGATGCTTCTTAATATTGCTTCATACTGCCTTTCTAACTCAGTTTTAATACTCTGGTGTCTGTGACGGCTACTCTCCATGCTGGTCTGAATCCTAAATATCCTTTTACATTGATTCTTTTCCTGTGTTTTTGCTTGTCCAGAATGCCCTCTCTGGATTCAGCCCAAATAACTTATGTTCTCTTATTAGTTTCTCTAGTCCAGCAGGCAAAATTATTACTCAAATGTTTTGATAATATGTCATATATACATATTTTTTCCTTACCATATATTCCTTTTCAGTTTGTTTTCCTATTTAGGCTTTAAACTAATCTTGGACATCTTACTCCATGATGACTGTATTGTGTGTGCAGTCACCATTGAATTCCTGCCTGTGCTTTTATTCCAAGTTTTTTTTTTCTTTATCTGGATGTTTCCAGTCTCCCTTTTATCTATTCAAACTATTCCCATTTTTCATGGTCCACTTTCTCTCTAAAGCCTTCACTAACTAATATATGGTGACAATTTTAACTGCTTTGCTTTAAGAAGAAGGATCCGTTTATTTATTAGTTTAATTTAGTCTGAAGTTTCTAGGTATTTGTTTTTAAAAACAGCCTATACTGTATAAGACTGTCTTATATATGCTTAGCAACTTATAGATCCTAACTACTTCTGCCAGTCACCCACCTCAGATGTCTAAGCATAATTAAAATGTGAATTGAGTGCAAAACATTAGAAATGAGAGCTATTAAACTTCCTTAATAGAAAAGTTAGTCATTTTTCTTAAACTATTTGAGGTTTTTCTTCTGAAATAATTGAGTAATTTATCATTTTTGAAGAAAGGTCATTTGAGATTACTTTGAGTCCTCTTATTCTTTCTCAAAATAACTGAAAGTGGTTTCTATTTCATGGCTTCTGGAATTATTTTTTAACCTAACACTAGATACAGTAGAACACAAGAAGCACAGTGGAGATGGTTTTCATGTGCATTTTGTCTGGCTCTTAGGAACTGTTGAAGGGCTTTCACATGTTTTCCCATCACCTGAGGAGAGTATAAAAGGTCCTTCTGTGCAGCTGAGAGCAGAGAGCGGTGAGCCCAGGCCACTCACCTTCTCACTAGCAGTGTTCCCAAGCCTACACATCTAACTCCTGTGATACTTGTGTTGATTCCCCAAAAGTAGCTGAGAAAGTGTGAGGGAGTTTCCTGCTCAGATGGCCCTGTTGTCTAAAGGCTTAAAAATGTGTAGAGTTTTCTTTAGCGTGGACTTTTAGCCTTCTCAGTTTCTAAGAATACATAGTTGGGCAAGAGTGCAAGATGGCAATTCTGTGTTAAATTTCCTCTCAATGCTATAAATTGTAAGTGTGCTTTTAAACCTAGAAATGATCATTTTCCTGGGTAAATTTTTGTTTAATATACTTAATTCATTGAGTATCAGTGAGTATTAATAGAACATAAGTGCTACTTAAAATTTGGGGAAATTTGTGGGGGGTGGAGTAGATCATAAAAATGTTTTATGTAGAGTAGATTATTAGAATCTTGAATTTTAATAAAAGGAGCTATCAATCTAGAAGGGATTGAGAAACTTTGTGTGGCATTTGTATACATACTTTATAAATCTATACTTTAATGCTACTAAAAACTAATTTTCAGATAAAGAAAAAGAAAGCTTTGAAATGCTAAGTGACATTTTCAGTTGATAAATATAGCATCAGAATTACTACCCAGCTCTATCTCTGCAATGCTCTTAGGAATTATTCTGCACTAGTTGCTATCTTGGTATCTCGGACTTCATTCAGTCCAAAAATATTTGAGTTCCTACCACTTATGAATCACTATTGAAAGAACTGGATACATAATAAACAAGGAGCAAAGACAAAGCTGAGTTATAAAGATGACATGGACGAATATGATTTTATAAGACATTATTGAGGACCAGCCAAATGGTTCAGGACTCAAAGGTGCTTACCACTAAGACTGATTTCTTGAGTTGGATCCCCAGGACTGATGCAGGACCGATGTACTAGAGAGAACCAACTCCCATGAATTGTACTCTCTGACTCGCATACACTCAGACACATTCACAAATAAGTGTAATAGAAACGTTTTAAGGATGTTGTAT
Source organism: Lophiomys imhausi (assembly GCA_907164525.1). Classification (NCBI taxonomy): domain Eukaryota; kingdom Metazoa; phylum Chordata; class Mammalia; order Rodentia; family Muridae; genus Lophiomys; species Lophiomys imhausi. Next base: position 44,375 of record CAJQZJ010035177.1, on the reverse strand, counting down.
TGATTTATGACATACAAAAAGCCATCTATACTCACCATATGTAATTTGGTGTGTTTGGAGATAATTGTCCAATCATGAAAGCATAAACATGGTGAATGCCAAAAATCTGCTCATCAACTCCAGTTGTTTCTTCATTCTCCTTATTTATTGATTTTTGTGATAAGAACTTTTAACCTACCAATTGTTCAATTTTGATTGCGTAATACAGTGTAATTAACTATAATCATTGTTCTATGCTTTCTAGAACTTGCTAATTTTGTACAGCTGAAACTTTATAGCCTTTGACTAATACTATCTGATTGCTCTCTCCCACATCCCTGCTAACCACCATATTTTGCTTCTGAGAATGAAACTGTTACATTTATCATTTAAGTGGCATCATATAGTACTTGACCTTCTTTATGTAGCTTATTTTTCTTATCTTCTAAGTTCATTCTTGTTATCACAAATGGCAGCATTTTCCTTTTAGAATGAATAGTATTCTATGTTTATAAGCCACATTTTCTTTATCTATTCCTCTGTCAGTGGACATTTCGGTTACTCACATGTCTTGGCTACAATGAACATGATAGTGAAAATCTTTTAGATCCTGACTTTGCATGTACAGCAGGAAATGGGAGTACTGGATCACGTGGGAGCTCTAATTTTAATTTTCTGAGGAATCTCCATACCACCATTCCAGGTGGCTAAACTGATCAGCCTTCCCACCAGCAGTGTATAGAGTTACATTTTCCCCATATTCTTGCCATCCTTTTCTTTTGCTATATAGATATTTTTTTCAAACAATATATTCTGATAATGGTTACCCACCTCTCATCTCCCCCAGATCTTCCCTACCTTCCCACCCACCCAACTCCATGTCATCTTTCTCTTTTTAGAAATCAAACAAGTAAATTTTTTAAAAGATTTTTTCTTTTTTTTTTGGTTTTTCAAGACAGGATTTCTCTGTGTAGCCCTGGCTGTCCTAGACTCGCTTTGTAGACCAGGCTGGCCTTGAACTCACAGATATCCACCTGCCTCTGCCTCCCAAGTGGTGGGATTAAAGGTGCCAGAAAGCACAAGAAATACATAACATAAACAAGCAAAAACCACAAAAATACAAAATCAGAAACCATAATATACAAGCAACCAGTAAGGTTAAAAAAAAATGCCCAAACCAAACAATGAGAGACAAAAACTCTCCAAAAATACATTTGAGTTCATTTTGTGTTGGCCATCTACTTCTGGGCACGAGGCCTGCCCTTAGGTGTGGTTTGTACACTGGGAGAGACTCAATCAGGTTGGTTACTCCCACTATGTTTGTGCCTTTATTGCACCAGGATATCACACAGGCAGGTAGATTGCAGGGTTCATAGCTGTATTTTTTTATGATAGCCATCATGATAACCATAGGGAGAATACATCGTTATATTTTTAGCTAGCAGTGGTACAAATCAAATCACTCTGATGATTAGTGACATTGAGTGCCTTTGTGTATACCTGTTCACCATTTGTATATTTTCTTTGGAGCACGCCTGTCAGTTCCTTTGACTGTTTTTTGTTTGTTTGGTTGGTTGGTTGGTTGGTTGGTTGGTTGGTTGGCTGTTTTGTTTTATTGTGGGGTTTTTCGTGTTTTGTATTGCTTTGCTTAGTGCTGGGAATGGATCTCAGAGCCTTCTGCACGTTAGGCAACCAACCACTCTTAACTCTGAGCCACATTGTCAGCCTTTTGGACCATTTCTAATTAAGTTACCTGATTTGGTTTTAGTTTAGCTTTTTTACTGTTCAGTTAATAGAGTTCCTTATATATTTACAAATTAAACTTTTTCAGCTATTTGGATGACAGATAGTTTCT
>CAJQZJ010035177.1:0-35141 GCA_907164525.1 Lophiomys imhausi | reverse complement strand
TGTGTGTGTGTGTGTGTGTGTGTGTGTGTGTGTGTGTGTGTGTGTGTGCTCCTAAATACATACATGCAATCAGCTCAATATAATGTTACTTGTATGTTATGTTTTCAGGGCTGACCATTTGTTACTGGATAACAAATTGGTGTGCTTTTTCCTGGGAAAGACCTAACTGCTACTGTCTTATTTACTTTCCTATTGCTGTGAAGAGACACCATAACCAAGGAAACTTACAAAATAAAGCACTTAATTAGGGGCTTGTTTACAGTTTCAAACAACTAAAGATTTGTAATTCTCATTTACAAGAAGATTCTAAACCATTGAAGGGTAGAGACTAAATTTTATTTTTCTTTTGTTTCTCTTCAGTGTCTATCAGACTCTCTGTAGTGAGTTTTTTTTATTTTTTTAAGTAATTATTTTATGCCAACTAACACAATATTACATCATAGATTAAAAATACCATGTAGTAAAAGATCTTTATTGTATAGGTGAGAGGCCTGGATTCCCTGAGTCATCTAAGGATTATAAGACTATATTTTTATGTGACTCCACAGGTCAATGTTTAGTTTAAGAAGTTAGTAGCACTGAGTGCTGTAAAAAAATTAATTAAATTACTTTGCATTGGGTGCCATTTGTAAAAATAATTAAATTATTTACCAGTAGTTATATTATTGTTAATTGGTTCGGTGGCTGTTAATCTTTAGCAGCCATTATAAATGAGCACACACAGACACCACATGGATTTTAACAAGCCTTGGTCTGGATCGAGCAATCCTAGTCAATCTAAGCTAGCTCATAATTCTATTTCCCAAATATGACCCCATATATACATACGTCCCCTTGGAGTGCCATTCTCCATGGTATGCGGATGTTCCTGGCCATGTGAAATGAGGTTCTGTTTTCTAACCCATGGTGCGCCTCCTCTTTCCTGTTGCTCCTGGCTGGAATGTTTTAGTCCTCTGTCTAAAGCACAGGCTTCCTGTTCTAATCTCAGGAAGTCACACCTTTCTCTGTCTTTGCCCAATCTCAGGCCTCAGCATTTTATTTAACCAATTGGAGAAAATGTAAGTAACAGACAGAAAGCAAGACCAATTAATTAACATTTAGAATGCTTAACACTACCGCAACAGGGTACTCTTTCCAAGGACCTGGGTTCAATTCCCAGCACCAACATGATGGTTCACAACTGTATGTTCCAGTTCCAGGGGATCCAGCACCCTCTTTTGGGTTCTAGGATACCACATATGCATGTGGTACACAGATGTACATGCAAATGAGACACTCATACACATAAAAATTTTTAAAGAAATTAATTTCATTTAGTAAGAATTTATTTAAGGAAAACTCTTGACATAATCGAATAAAACTGAACATGCCTTTGACATTTATTTACTATTTTAAGAATGTATTCATATATATATATCTTATATGCTTAAAGCAGGAACTGAATAAAGTCAGATTCTATTTCACGGAGTTTTGTTTGGTTGGTTGGTTGACTTATTTGGATGCTAACCATACATTCTGCTATTAAGCTACACTCCCATCTCTGAAAAAAGCTAGTGTTTAAGAGCATTGGGCCATAGGTTTAGTGCTATTAATTAACAGAAAATTAGAATGTAAACTATAAGCTGGTCATTGGTGGCGCACACCTTTAATCCCAGCACTTGGGAGGCAGAGGTAGGCGGATCTCTGTGAGTTCGAGGCCAGCCTGGTCTACAAAGTGAGTCTAGGACAGCCAGAGCTGTTATACAGAGAAACCCTGTCTCGAAAAACCAAAAAAAAAAAAAAGAATGTAAACTATATATGTTCATTAAAACTCATCTGGAACTGAGTAATCTTTGAAAGTAAAGATACTTATTAAATGCCTCCCAACATCTGTTACAGAGACTCCACATTTCTTCCTCTCTTTTTTTCTTTATTTCTTGACACTGCGAGTCTGTGCGAGAGCTTTACAAGTTCTTTACCACTGATCTACTACCCCTGACCCCAGATTATTATTTATGTTATGAAACAGAATCAAATCTTATAACACAATGGCCTGAAACTCAAAATCTTCTTGTCTTGGCATCCACCAATGATATTTAAAATCAGGAGCCACAATGTGTGGCTCCAAAACTCTATATTTTAATAATAATGTATACTATCTATTTAAAAACAGATATTTTAAGTGTGTTTCATAGAATAGTTCATTACAGTTATATAGCCAAAATGAATATTTGCAGTTAGTCTTTTTGCTTATTTTTTAATGATTTTTGAAAACAGGAGCTATTGTAGCCAGGGTGTCTTCAAACTTACTGTGTAGCCAAGGATTACTTTGAACTCCTGATTCTCCTGCCTCCACATCCCAAAGATTACAGCTATGAGCTGCCACACAGATAAAGATTAAGTGTTCTTAATTAATCTGGACAAATGACAGAGTATCTTGGTACTGTTCTGCATTTTGCAAAACATGGTTAGAGCCAAGACCTGGAATCAGACCACCTGCTCTTCAATCCGAGCTCTACCACTGACAGGCTGTGTCATCTTAGGCAAGTTATTTCAACTTTCTGTGCCTTACTGTTCTCATTTGTCAAGAAGAATGATAGGAATATGCCTACTTCACAGAGTTGCTGTATAGTGCTAAGAACAAAGCCTTTAGCAAGTTATATGGACTCAATAAATTTTATTACTACCTTGATTTCTTTGTGCAATTTAGACATTTGAAAATAAAATACTGGAGTCCCTTTGAGTTTCCTCATTCAGTATATTATATAGTTCTCCCCTTTACATAGATGAGTTAGAAGTTATTGAGACTTTGCCCACCAGAAGAAGCTTTTGATGGGTACATGTTTGGTTTCAGGCCAAATACAAGGCCTAAATAACTTACCCTACCTCTTCCAGCTCAGATAGTTCTGTGATGTATTCTGAGAAATTTGACATTTTCTATTCTCTAATTTTCTTGCCTAGAGTATGACAGGAGTACAATAACTTTTCTATTCTGTATTACAGAGTAATCTTTATGAAGACATTTTAAGTGACAATTAGGATCCATGTAAGTTAGAATTCACCAGTGTTCTTGGTGTGAAAAATAACTAAACTGAAATAATCAAATTAATAGATATAATATATCCATAGTGAAGTTTAAATATGTTCAAGTTATTATAGTTGAGGCTCTCCTTAGTCCTCTGCTAGTACCCGACATAGTTTCTATCATACATTTTATCATACATTCATAGTAATGTAGCGACAAGTAATGCTAAAATGTCTTAGAGTCAGTGAACTACACTAGATAATAATTTGAGAAAATAAGAAAATTTTCAAGTGACTTGAAATAGCCGTGTTCTTTATGATGCTGTGTATGGCAATAGCGTAGTATATAAAACTAAAAACTGGAAACTAAACCTATTAATCCTAGTTCAATTTTACTGTGTAAGTAGTATTTTCATATATACAGTAATAAAGTAACTGATACCATTTTCTCCATAGAACTACTTTCTGCTCTCTTCTTCTATGGATAAAACAGTCAGGTTATGGCACATTTCTAGAAGAGAGTGCCTTTGCTGTTTTCAACATATAGATTTTGTCACTGCCATCGCTTTTCATCCAAGAGTAAGTAACCATTTACATATTCTTTGTCAAGCTGAAAGGGAGATAAACAAACTTGATTTCTGTAGAGAACAGTCGGGACTGCAGTTAAAAAAAGCAAATATTACTAAGCCTATACATAGTCAAGAACAGCTTAAATTAGTGTTCTATCTTGCTTTAAAAATGGGAAAGCATGTTGGGGCACGAGCATTTAGTCCCTGCACTCAGGAGGCTGAGGAATATGGATCTCTGAGTTTGCAGCCAGCCTAGTTTATATAGCAAGTTTTAGGAGAGCCAGGGCTACCAAGGGAGACCCTGCCTAAAAAAAAACATGGAAAAGCGGAAGAGAAAGAAGCTTAGCAGGGTGTTTACTTAGTAATCAGGAAGCCCTGGGTTCAATCCCAAGCACTACAAAAACTGGGTGTGGTGATATATGCCTGTATTCTCAGTTCTGGGAAGGTAGTGATTAAAATATCACAAGCTTAATGTCACTCTCGACTACAAAGCGAGTTTGAGGCCATTCTCAGATACATAAGACCTTGTCAATCAGACAATGATTGGAAAAGAAATATTATAATAATTTGCATTACATGTTGGGTATTATGTTCAAAATATTGTAGTAAAATGTCACCCAAATCCTTAATAACATACAAATATAAAGTATACTACTAAAGATGAGAGATGTTGAAGATAGAGAAAGAAAAATTGCAGCTAAACATGGTAGTGCATGCCTGTAATCCAGCTTTCTTGAAGCTGAGTCAGGAGGATCACTACTTCGAGGCCACCCCTAGGCTATATGGTAAGACATTGTCTCTCAAAGGAGGAAAGAGTAGTTGTAAAATGGTAAAGGTAAGTATATTGGTGAGAATTGTGGAAAGGTTGAAGAAGGGAGGCAAAGTACAAATCATTAAAATGGGTAACAACTAAATTTCTTTATATGATCTCTTGAGTTAATATTTAGTGTCTTGGAACATTGTTAATGTTATTTTTGCATGTGTTGTGTGTATGTGTGCCTGTGTGTATTTGTGTGTGCATGTCAGTGTGCTTGCTATGTGTTCACTTGTGGAGGCTAAGGTAAACACTAGGTTATCTTCCTCTATCATACTCTAGCTGATTTTTAATAACCAATGGAATTTTTATTATTTTATGTATATGGGTATTTTGCATGTATACCTGTGTCCCATGTGTGTACCTGGTACCCTCCAAAACTAGAGAGGGTGTCAGAACCTTTGGAAATGGAGTTATAGTTGCTAGGGAGCCACCGTGATGATGCTGGAAGTTAAACCTGTGTCCTCAGGTAGAGTTGCCAGTGCTCTCATGTCCCTAAGCTTTCTATCTTATTTTTTGTGAGTCTCTCACAGAACCTGGAACTCACTGTTCTGGATAGACTGGATGACTGCAAGCTCTCCAGAATCTACTTGTCTTGTACCCTGCCTTAGCACTGGGGTTACAGACTTGTGCCACCACACCGAGATTTTACGTAGGTGCTAGGAATCGGAACTCTATTCCTCCTGGTTAGGTAGCAAGCATTTTACCCAAACAAGCCATCTCCCAGCTCCTGTTAATGTTAATCTTGTTTGTTTCTTGTTTACTATTTTCTTGAGATCAGGGCTTACCCTGTGGCTCTGGCTCACATCAAAATCCTGGCCTCAAGTGATCCTCCTGCCTTAGCCTTTTGAGTAGTTGAGGCAGCATATGTGTGTTGCTGATTCTGCCTCACATTGCTGTTTCTTTTTATTCATTTTCAATCTACAAAACCCTTCAATATCTACCCTTAGAAACAAAGTACTTCACTAGGTATGATGGTACTTGCCTACAATTCCAGGAATCAGGAGGTTGGGGCAGAATGATTATAAACATGAGGCCTGCCTGGGCTACATTGTGAGTTTCAGGATAATTTGGGCTGTATAATGAAACCTGGTCTTGAAAAAAAGAAAACAAATAGTATTTCATTTTATTTCAACCAAAGGGGAAACGAAACTGACACGGAAGTATAGATGTCTTATGCCTTTATGGTACATAACCACAAATGTTTGGTTTTTGGCAAATAGTCACAAGGAAAAACACTCATTGACGCCATCCTGACTGCCAGATTAAAATAAGGAGGACTCGAGCTGGGTCTAAGTTGACTGTCCCTCTCAGTCACGTTGTCCATGTCTGTTTGGTTAATACATTATCTTTTTTAATGCAACATTCATTCATTTTCCCCATTTCTTCTCCTTTTCCCTAAAATTAGGAGAAATGACTTTTTCTTTCAATATAATTGTTCTTCTTAGATAAGCCTATATCATAGACAGTAATAATTCTAAGGCCTTAAAAGACTTAAGAACTCTTGAAAATTAAAATGGTATAATCTGTGTTTGTACCTTATTAGTTTTGACCGTCAAGCTAGTAGAATGCTTTCTAAATAATGTCCTCTAGTTTTGGAAGCTGCTGGCCCTGAACTTCCTGTATAATCAGATATATTTATCCTTCTCAGGTCTCTGATGTGGTTGAAGACAAGATAGCTATAGTCCCATAGTTAAATTTTCAGTTTTTCAGGAATTAAGAGAGTGTTCTGGATCTAAGAAGATGTTTTTTAACATTATGATGCAAGCTGAGTTGGATATAGATCTTTAAACTCATGGAGTTAGTTGGATAATAGAATGTTAAAGTCAGTTGCCAAATACTTAGGCACTGAACATTGAGAATGTATGCTAAGCCTTATAATTGTCATAATTGTGGCCTAATTGTTTTTTTTTGTTTTGTATTACATTTGTTGTTATAATAGAAAGAGCCATTTGTTGGACTGAAAGCGGGAGCTGTTAGGGGGAAAAAGATATACTTTAAACTTAAAAAAAAGAAGGGGGGGGGGGGGGGGGGGGGGAAGAGGGAGGGAGGGTGGGACCACAGGGGGGAGTAGGGAAGGGATTATGATTGAGATATAACTTGAAGAAATAAAAATAAACATAATAATAATAATAAAATGTCCAATTAAAAAAATAAAAATAAAGAAGGATGGAATTTATACCTAGCAGTAAATGAACAAAATCTCTCAATCTAAATTGAGAGACTCATTAGCCAGGAAGCTCTAGGGGATCTGCCTGCCTCTGCCCCCCAGCACTAAAGTTGTAAGTGTGTGCTCTTACCATTATTGTGGATGCTGGGGATCCAGACTCAGGTCTTCATGCTTTACAGACTGAACCATCTCTCCAGCCCCTAAAAATATAATCATTACATTACCAAAATTTAGCCCAGCTGAGTAGTAGGACTAGTTTAGTTTCCAGAGGAGTTTTTGACCTTGACTCTATTGACATTCTTTGTTATAAGGGAAGGATGGGTGTCCTCTCCATACATTGTGGGATGGTTAGTAGTACTTTTGGCCTCTATTTACATGGGAACAACCTCCCCTACATCAGACTATTACAATCAGAAATGTCTACTGGTATTGCGGTATACCTAGTGTGGGCCCAGTTTCTCCAGATATAGAACTCCTGGTCTGCAATTCAGCATCCCAGTTCCTAAAAAGTAGATTCAGTAACTCGTAACTGGTGTTAGCCATCACCTGGAGTCAAAGCACGCCCAAAGAAAGTCTAGGGTGAAGTAAATTAAAAAGATGCTATACCCATGTTATATCCCTTTTGGAGATTCAAACTGCAGGTTAATTGAGAACTCTGCTTAAGTTTATACTCCAGAATTTCTTAAACTTAATTGATTGTAGACATTATTTAATGTGATGCTTATTCAAACGTTTACATTAACATCCATAACTTAGAAAGGCAGTTTGAAGATATGATGAAGTTATTCAATTTCTGTTTCAACAACATGAAGCAGACGTGTTTAATTGTTGTCATTTTTAGTACATAAAATGATGCTGGCTTGAAGACTAATATTTTGTGGCTATGATAAGATCTCATTTTAGAACATTATTTCTAATCACTTAATGTGTTAATTAGCTGAGCTTTCCCTGGTGTGAAAATAAAAACATTCTCTTCTGCCACCTTTTTAGGATGACAGATATTTTCTCAGTGGATCATTGGATGGAAAGCTCCGTTTATGGAACATACCTGACAAAAAAGTGGCTTTATGGAATGAAGTAGATGGTCAGACAAAGTTGATCACAGCTGCCAATTTTTGTCAGAATGGCAAATATGCAGTAATTGGGACATATGATGGTAGATGTATTTTCTATGATACAGAGGTAAGACCCTTGTGGTTTTAGACAAGTTATTTATACTCTCTGGCCTTTAACTGCCTTATCTGTAAAATAGGACAAAAATGGTAATATGTGAGAGTTAGAACAAATGATCTTTGAGGCTTCTTATAATTCTGGTATTTTTAATTTATGATTTTGTTTTAGCATTTGAAATACCATACACAAATACATGTACGATCTACTAGAGGGCGCAACAAGGTTGGAAGAAAAATTACTGGTATTGAACCTTTACCTGGAGAAAATAAGGTACTATATAGTATTCAAAACCATCTGTCTCCAAAGCTGTGTATGGAGTCTTGAAAGTTGGTTTTAATATCTGGGCAAGAACATAGGGGAATATTGCTGTTTGTAGTTTGGCTGTTTACTTGCTTTGTGTGTCACACCCTTTGGTATTATGACTTAATTTAGATTAAAGATGATATTCTTCACTTTGGTTTTGGTTTACTTTCAGATACTGGTAACCTCAAACGACTCCAGAATCAGACTCTATGATCTGAGAGACCTATCACTGTCCATGAAGTATAAGGTTCATGTCAATAGCAGCAGCCAGATCAAAGCAAGTGTCAGGTAAATTGGCATGGAGAAATTCCTAAAAGTATGGCATTTCTTCACTTCCCGTTTTTCATTATATGAGACTTTTAAGTTTTTATATTTTTATAACTGGTATCACACGGTATCATCATCATATATTGCTTACTTTGTCTACCTTTATAGTATTTGCTATACACATTTTATTTGCTTTGCAAATACAAAAACAAAAACCCAGAACATAAATAATTGATCTAAAATCATAGTTGTGAGAGACATGCTTAGAAGTTTCTTAGCTCCAGAATGTTTGCTTTTGAACTTTAATGTAAGCTTTTAAGAGATACCCCATCCCACCACCACCACTAAACACATATTGTCTTGATCCCTTTAGGTACAGGAACTAAGAAAGCATTTTATTTCCCTTAAATAAAGTAGCTTGTCATACCTTTTTTTGGTCATTATTATTTGAACTATATATTTGAAATCTGTAAGCCCTCCTTAAATGGGATTAGCTGCCTAGTTTTTCTTCTTTCTAATCCTCCTTTCAGCTCTTTCAAAAATCTATCATTTTCTTCTTGAGGTACCCAGCCATTCAACTGGTGAAGTATTCTACTTCTGTTATCCTTTAAGTCACTAGTTCTCCTAGAATGGATTGACTGACATCACACTTACCAGGGCTTTGGCGAAAATTCTAATGCTAGTAGAGTCTTGGTTAGCATGATGAGGTCCTAGGTTGGATCCCCAGCACTAATAATCAGTGTTCAAAATGTGAAACAATAGATAACACCCCTATGTCTGAAAAGATTAGCCTGGTTATCCCCAGAGATAGTATAGTCATTGTAACAGTGCTAGAACAAGTGAGTAGTAGTGAGAAAATAGCATCAAAAAAGCTTGGCCATGCATCAAATCACAATTAGAATCTTCAGAATAGGAAGATGGGAAGATGGCCCTATTTCTCAACAGTCTCCCTCAGATATTGTTTTAGATATCTTAAATTAGGAAGCACTGACAGAAGGAAACCTTGATTTTTTTTTCTGTTTATTTTTTGACCTGTCCTGCTCAAATATAGCCATGACTTTACTTACCTCGTTAGCGGTTCAGAAGATAAATATGTTTATATCTGGAGTACTTACCATGACCTAAGCAAGTTTACTTCAGTCAGGAGAGATCGTAATGACTTCTGGGAAGGTATTAAAGGTAAGCTAATGCAGCTCACGTGTGTGTGTGTGTGTGTGCCTTATTATAAAGGAGTAGAGATCTGTTGTGTCTTCACTGTACCAGAAACATAGATGGACATGTTTATGTCTTTCTACTATGTCAGAATTTATAGAATAACCATAACTTAATAAGTTACAACAGTTTTGTTGGCTGCAATTTCCCAAGAAGTCTCAGTTTCCTTTGATAGCTGGCCATTGGCCACTAGAGGTTCTTTTATCCCACTTTTGAAGAATTATTACTTGTGTGGGGTAGTGTGGGAGGTGGAGGTATGGAGGCCAGAGGACAACTGTGTGGAGTTGGTGCTCTCCTCCCACCTTTCCATGTGTTACAGGGATCAAACCTCTAGGCTTTTGTAACAAGAACCTTTAGCAACTGAGCCATCTCGGTGGCCCTTTTGTTCCAACCTTAATTTACTAATATTAAGTTTCAAATCACACATTACACATGACACAGTAATTAGTAGCTTACAGAGTGGCTACAGATGGTTGAAGAGGTCACAGAGTTCAAACAGGCCTTACTGGGACAGAGGCAGATAGATGCAAAGAGAGTCACTGAGGTAGTTAGCTAAGACATCAAGGGGCACAACAGAAAAGCTTCTGGAGGCTCAGCAGAGCAAACCCACAGCCAAATTCTGAAAGTATAGGACTGAGAAACAGGTGACAGGCGGGCAACTCAAGTGGGACACTTCAAACACAGGAGACTTAAACTGAGCTGAAGCATAGGGACAATTGTGAGTTCTCTGTGTTTGCCATAGACCAGGTGGTGAGATAGCACTTCACTGGGTTTGTGACCGTGGTCATTAAAATGATAGGGAGGGTCTATCTTTTTTATGGCGCCCATTTGAGAGTATTCTACCTTTTGATGTGTTCTTGAAGTCCCGGGGCCCATTTTTTTTTTCTGGTGCACTTTTAATAAGTCCTTGCGGCCATATGCTTCCAGTCTGCTTTGATAAGTTTATAGGTGCTTGTAGTTTCAATAAGAAGGTATCAGTATGTGCTTGTACCTAGAGCTGAATGGGGATGGCGTCTGTATGTACAAATGAGATATAAAGTCATCCTGCCTCTGCAATTCTATTCAAAATGGAGCAAAATGCTGCTTGGCAATATGGAGCTGTCCAGAGCAAGACATGTAGAAACTTAGAGCAACGCACAGCCTGATCTTCACAGATATATTGCAAGTATAGCAGTTATAACTGGGTGTGTTTCATAGCTGACTATTTCATTTCTCTATGCCAAAGAAGAATTGATCCTGGCCTAAAATTTGAAAAGTTAAGGAAGTGTAGAACCTAGATGAGACAGTTTTTTAGGAAATATTTCTGGGTTTTAAATTAGTCTTATGTGTTTTAAGAGATCTTTTTCATATTCTCATTTTTTTCCTGATGCTTAGTGTAAAATTTCTGTTATCCTGAAATAAATTTTTCCCAGCACATAATGCAGTTGTTACATCAGCCATCTTTGCTCCAAACCCAAGTTTGATGCTATCCTTGGATATGCAATCTGAAAAATTAGAAGGGACTGAGAAAAGTGAAGAGGATGAAGGTTTGGAGAGCACATCTACTGGTAGGTGCCTATATTTTATTGTTCCGTTTTTTTTTTCTAGCCACCTATAGTAAAAGAATTCATGCATGTAAAGGACATTTCTTGTGTACAACATAACAGTTGTTAGATAACCATTTCTGAACATTCCAGTAACATGTTTCTTGGAAGTTTTTTACCTTTACATTCATCTAGGAATTTTGGAAAATTAGAAGGTCATCATTTTGCAGGCAGCATTCTCTGAAGAAAAATCAAAATTAGGGCCAGCAAGATTGGTTAGCCAGGAAAGGCTACTGTTGCCAAGCCTGACACCAAAGTTCTATCCCCAGGACGCACATGGTAGAAGGAAAGTCTACTCTGACTTACTGACACATGCCATCACATGAACCACACGGATAAGTGATATAATAAAAAAATAAATAAGTGAAAATAAGAGTTTACAAATACAACTTTAATCAGCTTCTTCTAGACAGTGATGGCAGAGACTTGCCATATTGAATGTGTTATCAATGCTTAATGCTTGCCTGCTTTTAGTCATTGCTCAGCAATCATTTGCTGGCTGAATTAGTTATTCAAATGAAAGCAACATTCTTTTGCTTTCTACAAATGCCTTCTTCAAATAGGTAGCTATTCGCATACCGTCAGTTTTGCGTCATCTGTAGCATTTGGTTTGAGAATGAGCAGTAATTTCAGTTACTTGTTTGTTTTGAGCCCGGGTCTTAGTGTATAGCCCTGGCTGGCCTAGAACTTGCTTTGCAGACTAAGCTGGTCTCGAGTTCACAGACATCTGACTGCCTGTGCTTCCCTGTGCCTGTGTTGAAATTAGTTTCAGGTATTTTAAATGCTCAGAATAGGAAGTGAAAAGGAACTGTCAAAAGCAAGAGTGATTGTACCAAGCAGTTATACAAAAAAATGTTCTGTACTGGTCCTTAAAAGTGTGGTTAAGAACATGCTTTTGTAAGCCAGGTATTAGAAAAAAATAAGCTTGTATTAGAAAATTCCATCGTACAATACTTTCTTAAACGTTTTTGTGCCTTACAGACAGACCTTTCAGAGAGCTGTGAAATCATACCAATAAGTAGGATGTACAGATGGTGCTGTTTTGTTTTATTTTTCAATCAGGGTCTTTGTAGGTTGCTCTGAGTGTCTTAGACTTGACTGACCTCACACATCTGAGATTTGCCTGCCTGAGTGCTGGGGTTGAAGGTGTGAACCACCACGTCAGGCTTCAGAGGGTGCTTCTTAAAGTACTTGAGTTGCTGAAAAGTTCTTCAGCACTTTTAATTAAGTGTCCCAATAATATCATTTATGCTATCCGTTCCACTTAATGTGCTATTCTGTCTGAAGAATACTCTTAGAAACAAGGATGAATTCTAGCCTACCACTTCTTTCAACTCAAATCATAATAATTATTAAGCTTTTACTAAACGCCTACTTGGAGACAATGTATAGTATATTTTTTAAAAGCTTTCTCAAAACTTTATCATGTTAACAAGATCCCAAAAACTCTTTGGATCCTTTTGGGAGAGGCACAAATTTTAATAGATTTTTTTCCAAATTATAAAATAATTTGGTATCAAAATTATACCTTCGGTATGTCTAAGATTAAACTGGTACCCAGGGTTTGGCACCACAAAATGCATCCAGTGGCCCTCTTTCATTATTCCTGACATTTGGCAGTTTGGGATTTCCGGTATTACCCCCACCCCGCAGGTTGGGATATCTGGTTTATATCATGTAATAAGAATTAAAGACAATGTAATGTAGTAGTGTCATTCTGTAACTCAAGCCGACCTGTAACTCACTATGTATTTGGGCTGGCCTCCTCAAACTCCTGCCTCACCTGCTTAGTGCTGAGATTCCAGCCACTGTGTCAACACTCTTATTGAGTCTTCATAAAGAATTGGCACCTTCTCCTGTTTTTCTCATGTCTCTAAATGCTCACTACTTCTGTACTGCTTGCCTTTAAGACATGCCAAAAGAGCTGGCCGGGTGGCGCACGCCTTTAATCCCAGCACTTGGGAGGCAGAGGCAGGAGGATCTCTGTGAGTTCGAGGCCAGCCTGGTCTACAAAGCAAGTCCAGGACAGCCAGAGCTGTTACATAGAGAAACCTTGTCTTGAAAAACCAAAAAAAAAAAAAAAAGATATGCCAAAAGGATATAAGGAATGTTCAAAGGCTTACAAGATGATATTAACAAACCTAGAGTGAAAACATTATATCTTACTCACCCTGTATCCAACATTTCAATTAAGATGCAAGTTTCTCTGTCCCTAAGTAATTAGTGCTTCTTACATCTACAGTTTCTAGTATATATATTCAAGTTAGTTAACATGGAATTTGTTCCAAATGCTTCTACATAGCTGGCAAATGTAAATGTAAGCATTTTGGCCATTCGGTGTAGCTACATAGATCTTCAGTATGGACCATCAATAAAGGCAGAGTGCTGTCAGGATTTACAGAGCAAATGTGTGTACTCATTTCAAGGCAGTTTAAGTGTGTCTATGGGAAAGCCAGCCTTATCAGTCACCGTAGAGACCTCTCTTAGCAACAGACTTACGCATCCAGTAACATTCTACCAAAATTCCAATCCTGAGGTTGAAATGGATAACTTAGAGGCCTAAATTACCTTAAGTAACTTAGGCATTCAGGCTCCAAGGAACTGTAACATCCCTAAGACAGAAAAAGAGCATCTAAGAGGAAGTTAAGTGGAAGTGTGCTTTAGCCAGGAAGTAAGGTATCATAGGATGTAAGAAATCTAGAGAAATCAAAAGCAAAACAAAACAAAAAACAGACAGTTGTGAGAAGATCTTCCCTACCAAACGTAGAAACAGTCATGAGGCCGGGCGGTGGTGGCGCACGCCTTTAATCCCAGCACTTGGGAGGCAGAGGCAGGCGGATCTTTGTGAGTTCGAGGCCAGCCTGGTCTACAAAGCGAGTCCAGGACAGCCAGAGCTGTTACACAGAGAAACCCTGTCTCGAAAAACCAAAAAAAAAAAAAAAAAAAAAGAAACAGTCATGAGCGTGTAGTAGTTGTGGCAACAGGCTTCCTAGTCCTTTAAAATCAACTAATAATATCCTTTTTCCTTTGTTTTTCAGGTATTATGAAGACAGATAACACAGAAGTTCTTCTCTCTGCTGACTTCACTGGAGCCATCAAAGTGTTTATTAACAAAAGGAAAACTGTATCTTAATTTGAAATTATATTTAAAATAAACATATCAGTAAGTTTCTATATGTATCAGAAATGATAAAAGTATTATAGTGTTTCAGGCTAACATTCTTTTTTAACTATTGAAAGTTGTTCAAATATAATATATATTTTTTGAGAGGCAGTGTTAGAGATCTAGGAACCTCTAGACTGATACACTAGAAAAGAATGTCTAGCTAGATTAACATTGCCAAGCATAGAGTTTATGTTTTGTTATATGATTATAAACATGTACAGGTTTCTGCATGAAAGGATATTAATATATTAATCATGTGTGTGTGTGCCTTTTGGTTACATGCACTAAATCTAACAAACTTAAATTATTTTGGTGGCTCTTTGGCCTCCTACTGGGTGATAGTCTTCTCTCTAGCTTTAAAATTTTTTTGCACAAAATTTCATTTTTAAGAAACGTGATATCTTTTGACTGAATTATTGTTTTGAAAATGTTTTTTTAATAGGTCAGTAACCATGTGTAAATGATTTTTTTTAAGAATTTCTCAATTTGGGGACAAGATTTTTTGTGATCTAAATTGTGGACATATTCTTTACTTTGTATGTGTATACATATATTTTTTTTTCTTTGCTACACTGGAGCACAATGTTTCTATGTAAAGAATTCTTTTCTTTATCCATGAGCACCAGGCTTTGCTCACTTAAAAATAAGCCACATTAAGGAGTGAGTCTTTTTTACAATAATGTAAAAATGAACTGTTTACATTTTTTTAAAGCATTGTAGTTTTTAAAAAGAACCATTTTTTGGACTGAAAGGGAGAGCTGTTGGGGGAAAAAAAGAAATACCTTAAACTAAAAAAAAGAAGAAGAAGGGAAGAGGATGGGGGGTTGAGGGGGAGGAGGGTGGAAGGGTGGGACTGGAGGGGGGAGTAGGGAGGGGATTGCGATTGAGATGTAACTTGAAGAAATAAAAAATAAATTATTAAAAATAAAAAAAATTAAGCTTTTTTGTTTTGTGTTGTTGAATTTGAAAGGCTTTGTAAATACCAGTGAAATGTACCAATGAAATAACATCTGGGACAATGGAACCCTGGTGATGTTGTTGATGGTTTGCATGTCTTTCTGAAAATTAAATATGTATCATTATAATTGATCACCAACACTTGTTAAAGGTGAATTATTTTCAGTTGACTTAAGTAAATCAAAAGATGCAAGAAAAACAAAATTTCGTCTCAAGTTGATTTTCAGCAGATTTTACATCCCTAAGTTACGATGCGTTAACTACATGCATTTAAAACATTTTATGTGTTTAATTCAAAAGTGAGGAATACTGTCATCTGTGCTCACAGGTTCTTTCTGCATTTCCTTCAAGTTTGTGAGGTCACTAGTTGTCACCATCATTTCCTAGTTAATCCAGCATGGTCTTCATCTTGAGAGTTCTTAGCTTTCTACATGATTGCTTGTCATCTGCCTTGGATTTCCCTGCATTGCCTTTTTTTCTTCACACAGTGCTCTCCCCTCCTCCCCTCCTCCCCTCCCCCCCCCCCCCCCTCCCCCCCCCTCCCCTCCTCCCCCTCCCCTCCTCCCCTCCTCGTCCTTGCCCACTTCCCTTTGTCTCTGCTTCCCCTTTCTTTCCATGTCTGTTGGATCTCATCTTATACTCTATATGACAAATTGAATTGTTATGTCACTGTCTTTATAACTAATCACAGGTTTTTGTTTGTTTTGTTTTGTTTTGAGACAAGTTTTCTCTGTGTAGCCCTGGCTGTCCTGGAACTCAGTGTAGACCAGGCTGGCCTTGAACTCACAGAGATTCACCTACCTCTACCTCCCGTGTGCTGGGATTAAAGATGTGCGCCACCATATCTACTTGTATTTTCTTTCTTTCTTTCTTTCTTGCGCCACCATATCTACCTGTATTTTCTTTCTTTCTTTCTTTGTCTGTGTGTTTATGTGTGTGTGTGTATGTGTGTGTGTATGTATGTATGTGTGTGTGTGTGTGTGTGTTTTATTTTTCGAGACAGAATTTCTCTATGTAGCTCAGGCTCTTTTTTTTAACTATCACCTTCTCATAAAAGAAAGAATATTTTCATAGGAGAAAGCGAAGTAGAAATAGTGCAGTCTTACTACCACAAGTAGTCTATAATAGTGAATAAATCTAGTTTTTTTAAAGAAAATAATTATATTCCCCTATTTCTCAATTTCTTTTTTCATGAAAATCTCATTATGCACTGTGGCAGGCTGAGAACCACCATGCTAGATGAGCAGATTGAAGTTTTCATTCAGAACTCTTGTCCAGTTGTATCACACCTTAGTCTTCATCTTTGTCTAGTTAACATGCTGTTTTTCACTAGTCTTCAGATTAAACAATTTGGCAGTGACTTTTATCCTTTGAAATGTTTCACTAGTATTAACATATCCATCCCTTCTGTTTCCAGTTTATAATTTCATGAGTAAGCTACCATACATCCGTCCATTGCGGTGAAAATTTGAATTATGAAAATATTTTAATCGCCTTCATATGAAGACTAAAGGTGAAGACAAGCTTGAGATTGTTTCCTCATAGATTTGCTCTTCTTTTTGTCGTTTTATCTTTACTTTGGTTTGTTTGTTCCTTTTGTCATATTTCATGTGTGGCTGTGGACGCATGTTTTGGCATATGTGGGCTTCTGTGCAGTATGGGCATGCATATACCTGTGTACATGTGCGCATAAGACCTGAGCTGGGTGTCAGGAATCATCTTCAATTACTCTTCCACCTTATTGTTTGAGGCGGGATCTCCCACATCAAACCCAGAGCCGGCTGATGTGGCTAGTCTTGCTAGCCAGATGGCTCTGGAGATCTCTTGTCTAACCCTTCCGAGGTTGGAAGTATAGGCAGGCCACTAAATCCACCTAGCATTTACACGGCATTTGGAAGATCCAACCTCCAGTCTCTTCATACCTGTGTGGCAAGTACTTTAAATATTTAACCATCTCCCCAACCTGCTTTTCTGCTTTTCGAGACAGGGTGTTATGTAGCCCGGTGTCTTAGTTTGGGTTTATGTTGCAGCAACGAAGCACCCATGACCAAAAAGCAAGTTGGGGAGGAGAGGGTTTATTTTGCTCACACTTCCAGACCATAATCCATCTACAAAGGAGTCAGGGCAGGAGCCTGGAGGCAGGAGCTGGTGCAGAGGCCATGGAGGGGTGCTGCTTACTGGCTTGCTCCCCACGGTTTGCTCAGCCTGCTTCTCATAGCACACAGGATTACCAGTCCAGGCATGGCACCACCTACAATGGACTGGGCCCTCCCCCGTCGATCACTAAAAGAGAAAATGCCCTATAGGCTTGTCTGTAGCTGAATCTTATGGGGACCTTTTCTTCTTTGAGGTTCCCTCCTCTCAGATGACTTTTGCTTGTGCCAAGCTAACATAAAAGCAGCCAGCACGCCTAGGTTGGATTCAGACTCTGTGTAGTCAATGAAGGCTTTGAACTCCTGATCCTCATTATCTCCAGTGTTGTGATTACAGGTGTATACCACTGCCCCAGGCTTCATTATAGGTTTTCAAAAGAAGTATTTTGCCAGTTCACTAGTTTCCAGCTTCCCACTTTGCTTATTAATCCCATGATGTGCACTAAGTACCTACTATGTGTAGAGAACTGCTGGGCTGAGACAGTGAACAGGCAGATGAATGTTCCAAAAGAGCTCACTGTCTGGAGAGGAGATGGCTACGGAAACAAGCTTGGAACTGTCCTGGAACTGGTGCCTAGATCTATACCCTTCTCTCCCTATCCCTGTGTGCTCTACCCTTAGTAAATCATGGCAGACACTAGGTTATTAAACTGCTCTTTGTTAATAGAAAGCACTAAGGATAATATGGGTCAAAGAGTTTGTGCATAAAGCATAGGTGAGGCAGAGAAAATGGAGTACCACCCATGCTGTCAATATTTTTCTTAGTCTCTGGCCCTTCCGCCGTTGCCAGCTGTGAGAACCACTGACTGACTTCCCCATAAAATCTTAACCCTCTTTGTTTTGAGCTATGTGGTTAACTGACCTTTCCTCCTGGTTGCTCTCATCTGTCCATCGTTTCTGAAGGCTGGCCGGCCCCTTTTTGTTGTGCTTTATTCTCTAGGTTTAGGTCATCCAGTTTCCCTTGTTCCCCACAGCCACGTTTTTCCATAAATATGTGCACAGGAAACACATTCACCCTGTTCTAACAGGGGCAGTATTAAGTGTTAAGATATGCGTCAAAGGAAAGACTTTACTACAGAGCCCTAGTTAAGTCAAGAGCCCTTGCACAGGTCACCTAGAGTGGTCCAAGAGGATTTTTTGGTACATTCATCTACCTGTGTTACATTATTTTCTTTTTTTTTTTGTTTTTTTTTTACAACTGCTTTATAGCAATGTTGCAAAAAGTATAGACTTCTCAAAGACATGTTTGCCTAGTGTGTGTAAAGCCTCAGCATGATATTCGGCATCATAAAAATATAAAATAATAGCGCTGTGGAGATAGTTTAGTCAGTAAGAGTTCTTGATGCTAAAGCATGCCAACCTGAGTTCAAATTCTGGTGCCCATGTAGAGGCTTAGCACGGCCACAGATGTGCCTATAAGTGCAGTTCTACAGGGATTTTTGGATACATGCTACAAGGAAGATAGCCACTTGGGGGCTGTGTCCAAAGCAGGGAGAGAGCTTGTTCCATGCCTCCGTTCTCAGGGTGGGGCATGAGACCCCAATTTTGAGATTTCCAGGGTTTTGAACAAGCTTTTATCTCACCAACTCCATGCCAAATTCTCTGGAGCCACACCCAGCAGAAGACAAATGACTTTTCCATTACATCACTTCAGTGAACATGACCTAGCACCTGGCTGAGGTAGCAGTTGTCAAGTTCTTCTACATGGTTACAACTCTTTGGGTGTTCTGATGGTCAGATTTCTGGCACTATAACAAATACCTGAGGTAACCAACTTTTAAAAGAAAATGTTTTACTTTGGTGATTGGCCCTGCTGCTGTGGGCCTGTGTTGAGGTAGCACCTGGTAAAAGAATCCCGTGGCAGGGTGAAACCATTTATCTCATGGTAATGCAGCAAGACAGGGAAAGAAAGGGCTGGGGCTCCCCTAACACCTGCAGTGGCATGCTCACAGTGACCTAACGTTGTCCCACTAGCTCTCACCTCTTAATAGTTCCACCATAGGGACTGGAGAGACGGCTCTGCTTAAGAGTACTTGCTCTTGCAGAAGATCTGAGTTCAGCTCCCACCACCACATCAGGGGGCTCACAACTGCCTGTAACTCTAATTCCAGGGTGTCTGACACCTACTGGCTTCTCTGGGTACCTGCAGACATACATAAAAGCCATGCTGGAATGCACATCTACACATAAAAATAAGTCATTTTTTCTTCTTTTCTTTTTACAACGTTCCACCATGAAGTCTAGGGCTTATGTCTTTAACACATGGGTCTTTTGGAATAGGTTAGATCCAAACAGTAGCAGAAGTGAATCACCTAATCATTGTCCAATCTCATTGGTTGGGAAGGGGGTTCAGCCCCAATTCCTTCCCCCACTTTTGGTTCCTTACAAAATTTTACTTAGAGTTTTAGTGTTTCTAAATTCTGAGAAAATATAAAATTTGAGAATATTCTCCACATTCTTTCCAAACTTCAAACATGTGAAATTAACATAAACTATTTAAACAAACCAAATCTGTACATCAAACTTTTCACCAAAAACATATCTAAGATGGTATATTTATCATTTTCAAGTCAAGAAGCTTAAACAGAGCATTTGGAAAAAGAAATAATCCAAGTTTATGTCCAGGCCACTTTGCTTTGATAAAAGAGAAATCACACAAAACTTCAGAGTTCCAAATGGCTTCAATCATGGGTTGAGCCTGTGTGAACCATTCCTACTGTGTCTGAGAAGCAGCAAAAGACAATCAAAGAATATAACATTCTCTAGACACTGAAGATATCTCTGTTTGTACTTAACAACACAAACTGTGAAAACTGGACCATGGAATTGACAAAAATGAGGTGTGGGGGGGGGGAATAGACAGCAAAAAGAAACTGGCAGGAAATAGAAAGGATGACAAATAGATATAAAAGAATGGCAATTGCTTTCCTCCTGGGAGCCAGCGAGATGGCTCACAAGCTAAAGGTGAGAGTAGAGCCTGTGGCCCTGAGTTTAACTCTCAGAACCCACAAGATGGAAGCAGGGAACCGATTCTTACCAAAGCTGTCCCCTGATCTCCATAGACAAGCTGGAGTCTGTGTGTGCACTCCCCCATCACGTGAAAATTCTTGTCATGAAATTCAAGAACAAAATGGAGACTTTGGGGATGATAACCAAAAATTATGGCAAATACCAGATAAATTCTCACAATAAAATGTACAAAAGGTAAATGCTTTGATTTAATAATCACATATACTTTGAGGATAAATAGAGGTTTTGTTACTAATAACAGAATGACAAGGTGAGGGCATTAATGGAAGAGCTCTGAGGGGGCCAAAGACATAGTAGCTGTTTGTCCAGAGGACCCAGGTTTGACTCCCAACAGCAACACAGTGGCTCACAACCTTCTGTAACACCAGTTTCAGGAAGTCTGATGTCCTTTTCTGGCCTCCATGGGTATTATATGCATGTGGTACATAGTCGTAGATGCAGGCAAAACATCCAAACACACAAAAATAAAATTCAAACACCCAGTTCCCTTTTCATTTCCACCAAGTTGACAATCATTTCTTTTTCCATTTTTCTTATGTTCATGAACCTTCAGAATAACATACATGAAGTTAAAAAAAAAACCTTGTCATCCATTTTCTGCACTGTCGATTTCCTCAGCCTTGTAAGAATAAGTTGGGGTCCAATTGTTCTATTGGGTTGTTTTCCAATGGTTTATCCCTCAACCTACCCTGATAAACAGTTCCCTTCTTCAAGAACGGCTTGACAACGGCTACCCTGACAACAAGAGATGGGCAATTTAAATTTGAGGCGATTATACATCAAAGCAGAGCTTTAGCAATGAAGACCCTGATTTGTAGATTTTTTTCCCTTTAGACCGCCCCCCCCCCCAGAAAAGTATCTATGATCATCCTGAGTTCTCAGTAGTGACCACTAGATGGAGCCATTCACACTAGCATTCTCTGTCCCAGTCTCTCGTCTGATACCTGTCTGGAGCTTCTACTTCGTGAAGCCTGCTGTGTTCTTTAGTTTTCCTAGAGGTCTATGATGCGTGTGTAAGGGATTTGGAAGTCCGTCTGCCCCATCTAGCATCTGCAAAACTTGAAGGAACTCAAAAACATGAGGAGTGGCATTCTGGGAAAGCCAATATATGAGACTCGGTGGAAAACAGGTCTCACACACAAATAAGAACAGAACCTGCACTCTAACACTACTGTTGAGTAGTAACAGGGCAACTTCTATCTCTATTCCTCCCTTCTGGCCCTGTGGGCACCTGCACACACTAACATGCAAATACAACTAAATCTTAAATCAAATTTTAAAATGTCTTTAAAACATGAAAAACCCATACACTGCAGTCCTCTGCTCCCATAGATTTTATAATAGTAAGAACATACACTTTGTAATAGTAAGAAATCAAGAATGAACACTCCCTAAATGACTTAACAGTTATTGCATTCATGAATCTCTTGTATGACATCTTTATTAAAAGAGTTCATGTTTTGTAATTTTCTTACATTGTAGGGGGAAAAAGTTGTTAACTCAGGATTAATGGGATAGAAAGGAAAAGAATGTAAAAAAAATCCCATAAATTATTATGACTCTTGTTTTATTTTTCTGCTTTTTGTGTTTTGTTTCCTTGAGACAAGGTGTCACTATGTAGCCCCCACTGGCCCGGAACTTGATAAGTACATTAAGCTAACCTAGGATTCACAGAGACCCACCTACCTCTCTGCCTTGTCAGTGGGCTGGGATTGGAGTGGTGCACTATGTTGTCCAGGACAAGTCAGCCTTGTTTGATCATATGGAATGCCCTTTCACTCTTTCAAGACACAATTGATTCCATTCTCTACAATCTGCCTTGGAATATTAGATAGTTGCCGCAGTCAGATGTGTGCACATTCGTTAATATAAGGTATTGTTTGGGGGCTAGAGTGATGGATGGCCCAGCAGTTAAGAATGCTTGCTGCTCTTCCAGAGGACCTGGTTTCATCCCTCTCACTGACATGGCTGCCCACCACAGTCTGTAACTGCAACCCTGGGGATGCAACACCCTCTTCTGGCCTCTTTGGGCATTGCACAGCAATGGTATGTAGATAGACATACTTGCAAGCAACACATCCACACATAAAAATTATTTAAAATAAAAATAGTTTGGAAAAGAATATGTTATGTACCAACTTAGGCATGTGCTTCTCACAGGTTCACAAAGTAGATGTGACAAAGATATATAGGTGGGTGCACTACCGTGTATATACCCACAGTAATATGTGGATATACACACATCAAGGCACATATATTAATATTTCTGACAATTTCTATTAGAGTCCTTTTGTGCATGAATCCCTGTAGCACCCTCTCCTTCTTTATCTGAAGCCTCTTCCTCTAACATTGAAAACCTGCTGACGCTTACCATCCAGCTACTTATTTGTTCAATCCCAGCACAGCTTATTCAGCAGTTTCAAGACCAGCAACTTGCTCCCTAATTAAAACAACAACAACAACTTTGCACCAGACGTGGCGGCACACTCCTTTAATCACAGTACTTGGGAGGCAGAGGCTGGCAGATCTCTGTGAGTTGGAGACCAGCCTGGCCTACAAAGTGAATCCAGGACAGTCAGGGCTACACACAGAAACCCTGTCTCCAAAAACCAAAAAAAAAAAAAAAAAAAAAAAAAACAGAAGAAAACAAAATCCTTGCCACCCAAAATATAGGCACCTTTTTTTCTCTGTATCCTCTTTTGAATATTAGATTTTACCTGTAGTCTTGGACCTGCTCTAGGTTCATGGTAACCTAGAGCACACCAGACTTGTAGAAGAAGCATGCTCCAGAGGTAGCTGAGGCATGCCTGTTCGAGAGCCCGTGGTTCCATGTGCAGTTTTCCTCTGATAGGTCCTGAGTACTGTTGTCATGGTGATATCAGCTGCGCCATGTTGTTGTGGATCCAGCAACAGTAAGAGAAGCTTTGCAGTCAGAATATTGTTTAGCAGAAAGTTTGGAGATTAAGTACCACTACAAAACCTCGAATTACTAAAACTATTGCTGGAGGTGAACTGTTTGCATCTGGAGGGTAAATACAAATCAGAAATTCCACACGAGCCAGCAATGGAGTCTGCTAAATGATCACTCAGTAGGAAACTTCCACTGCCCAGAGTGCTCCTTTTCTAACGATGAATCCAAAGTGAAAATCTTTTTATTTTGCCGAATAAGTAAATATTCATTTCGTTTAAACAATCTGTTCCTCTAACACAGTGGTTTCTCAATCTTCCTAGCGCTTTGACGCTTTAATACAGTTCTGCATGTTGTGGTGACCCCCAGCCATAACATTATTTTCCTTGCTACCTCATAACTGTAATTTGCTACTGTTCTGAATGGTCGAAACCCACAGGTTGAGAACTGCTGCTCTGACACAATCCTTTGGGATTCGGTCTACAAGTCATGTGAGTTTTCAATCAGCAGCACTTAGTAAATTCAATTCCGATTACTAACCGCCATCCTGCAGTAGCTTTACAGCACTGAGTATTTCTTCATTCAGACAACAATTCTACCTGGGAAAAGACAGTGCCTAGAATATATATTTACACGATGAAAGGGATCTTCTGGGATTTTCTTACTTTCTGTGCCACGGCTAAAGTGTACGGGAGAGTGGAGATGGTGCTACAAGTCTGGTTAAATAGGAATCCAGTTCTGTATTTGAGCATTCATCCCTCCTGCTGAAAAGCTAAGAATGTGAAACCGTTGTAATGGATGCCCTGAAAGTTCACAGCACAGCACTGCCCATTGTTACTCGTGCTATACAGATCTCGATAAGAGCGAGTACAGAAGAGCTTTAGGTTGACTGCAGTGATTTTGACACATTCCCTTGCCAGGGCTGCCAAGATGTCAGGTGGCTTACTGTAACAGAAATTAATTTCCTGGAGACTGAAGCCCAAGGATAAGGAGTCAGCAGGTTCCATTTCTTCTGAGGCTTTAGTCCTTGGCATTCAAGTGAACACTTCTTGTCTCCAAGCAGATTCCCTTGTGTATGTGTGCCCCCAGACATGTCTCTGTATGTGCCAGTCTTCCCTTTTGATAACGGCACTGTCGAGCTTGGAGTACAGCCCATCCCACAACCTCATTTTAATTTAGTCTCTGCTTTAAAGACCACCTCCAGTCCATAACACTACCCTAAGCAATTATTGTATTCCAAACTATTTTAATGGACAGGATGCTGACATATTGGTCTGGCTGGCCCTGAACTCTGCAACTCAAATGATCCTTCTGTTTTAGTCCCACAGATTGCTGGCCCTTCCAAGCATGCTCTACCACACTTGGTTTTAAAATAAAATCTTAAACTGATGAAACTGTAGTAACAATAGTAAGTTGGAAAATTGTAAGTAAAGTTAAATGGTCTGTGGCTGCTTTTTTTTTTTTTTTTGACTCAGCGTGTAAGGCTGTATATGTAATATGTCCAAATCAGACAAAGATGGGGCAGATTGACAGCATATAATGTCAGGGTTGATGAGGAGTTGGTAAGCATGAGTTTAGACACATAAAGATACTGAAATAAATGCCTCAAACTCCAAGTCATTCCCTGGAGTGCATTTTATAAAACCACTGGGCTTGTTTTATGCTCCACAAAATTTACCCAGTTAAAGTACACTAGTACAACAGTTCCTGATCTGTACAACTGTCTCTCCTGGCTTTGGAACATTGTTATCATTCCAAGAAGGAGACACACCAATTAGCAACCGCTTTTTACATCTTCCACCCTACTAATAAGTGGTTTGTCCCTATAGAGACTTGCTCACCGTGGACAGTTTATGTAAGAGAAATGAACCAACATGTAGCCCTTTGTGCTTAGCTTCTTTCATGCCACAGCATGGATTGGTACTTAATTCTGCTTAATTTCTAAGTAGTCATCCATTGCACATGTATTTTATCCACTCATCAGTCAGTAAGTGGTTATTTCCAGTCTTTAGCCATTAGGAATGATGTTGTTCTGATCATTTATCCAAACTTGTTTTGTGTGAACATTTCTCCTACGTATTACCTAGGAGTCGAGTTGCTGGATCATATTTTTAATTTTTTTGAGAACCTACCAAGATATTTTTCACAACTCTGACTTTTTACATTTCTACCTACCAGCTGTATACTTACCTAAAATATCATTCTGACATAACCTTACTATTTTAATATTTTTTAAATTTTTATTTACATTTCTTTTTATTTCACATGTAAGAGTATTTTCCCTACATGTATGTCTGTACATCACATGCATGCAGTGCCTCCAAAAGCCACAAAAGAGTGTTGGATCCCCTTGGAAATCAAATTACTATATGGATGCTAGGAATTGAATCTAAAATCTCTGGAAGAAGTCAATGCTCTTAACCTCTGAGCCTCTATTTTAGTATTTTTCAGGATTTATTTTAATTTATTTGTGTGTGTGTGTGTGTGTGTGTGTGTGTGTGTGTGTGTGTGTGTTCCTGTTGTGTGCCGATGTTTGTAGACACCTGCTGAATCCTGAAGATGTTAGACCCCTGAAGCTGGAGTTAAAAGCCTGTGAGCCATCCAGCATGGATGCTGACAGCAGACTCCAGTCTGCTGGAAGAGCAGCAAACACTCTTAACTGCTAAGCTGTCTCTCCAGCCCTAGTTTACTACATTTAACTTCATTTTGTAACTTTATATTTAAGAGCTTGTGTAATTGTACAATATAATTGGAATAGTAGCCATGCTACATATCAATGACATTGTGAACGTATATTCATGGTATATAAATAGTCCATCTTATAGGCACAGTTTAGACAATCTTCTAGCATCCACTAGCCACCTGTGTGTATCACTGTAACAATGGAAGATAGAAGTAATGTATCTTCCAGGATTTCTAACAGCTGATTTGGGGGTAGATCTTTAAAATATGTGTAAAACACAAAGCCTTAAGGAAAAATAGTGACCTTAGATTTTATGAATCTCCTGCAGAGGAGTTGGGACCCCTGGTTTGAAGTCCTGGTTCTCGTTACTGGTGACATTAAAATCTTTTAGTGAATATTATTCATATCTGGGTTGGAAGACCAATAGCATAATTTAAAATTGCTAGATCAAAGTGCCTTAGATATTCACCATCCCTAATTAGGGGAATAAGAAGGTGGGGAGGGCCTGTGAAGCAGATGCTGCTGCTTTACTTCTGTTAGGATCAGCACCAAACAGAAGGGGAACCAGACAGCATCAATAAATTACTTCATCTTCTGATGACAAAAGAGAGTTCCAGTTAATATTTGGTGAACCATGAAATTAAACTTAGACATTTTTAAAACAAAAAGATTATTTAGTAAACAGTGTAAAATAGAACTGAACCTTTTCCCTAAACATTTAAACATCAGTAAGACGACTATTATTAAAAGGATGGCCATAATTATCATAACCTCAGCTACTCAGGAGGCTGGGGCAGAGACCACAAGTTTGAGGCCAGCTTGTACAATTGTACAATGTGGCAAGATGTTGTCTCAAGGGAAAAAAAAAAACACCTGACCAAAGAAGATTTAAGTACAACTCAATCTTGGTTAGGTCAGACTCCTTAATCAGAACAGTCTACCTCAAGGTAAATTTTGGATACGGCAAAACAAAAGGCACACTTACTTGGTGTTGATGATGCTCTAAGTATGGCAAGATCAGGAAAGGTAAATGCTGAAGTCAGAGGTGGGGAGCAGAGTGGGTGCAGACAGACTGCAAAGTAACAACTGGGACATACACTGACAGCAGTGAGGGTGGGAAGTTGTGCAAAGCTTTCAAAACTACTGGGCATCAAGTTGAAAGGGATAGAGAAGTGAACCATCTCACATGATTATTGATTTTTTTCCTGGATGGACTTCATCCATGGAAAGTATCTGAAAGTCAATCATAAGACTTTAGGAGTAGCAGGCACTCAACATATATCCAAACCAAATATCCATGACAGTGTATAGGGCAATAAGGAAAAAAAGATTAGAAAACCGGAGATATGCTAGAACCCCTCTGTGACTTTATTGGCTTCAGTTTTTGCCTTGTTGTGGGCATCCAAGAAGTCAAAAGAATACGTCATTGGAAGCTGAATTCGGTGGCTTTCATGCCTCTCTGTTGGGGAAATTATCTGATTTCAGCCTATAAATATAAACAGTGACATGAGAGCATTTCATTGTTGTGCCAAGAACAGGACATTTTATTTTTCCTTTTTCAAGGTCCTCTCGGTCTAATGTGGACTTCTCAAATGGGACTCTGTCTGCATCGAGCTCTTTAGTACCATGGGGGTAGTGGAGGCTGGTTAGATTCCTGGGACATGGTGAGTCACAATGTCTGTGGGAAGGGAGGTAAGGATCTGCTTTCAACAATTTTCTAGGGAATTCTTTCACACCCTCAAATTAAAGAGCCTGTGAGCTAGGAAGAGAATTTCAAGCAGGGAACTCCTTTGCATAAAGCCCAAGAGACAGACAAGTAGGAGCACAGATTGCCCAGGGTCTACAATCCTTCAGCAGTGTGCTACTGAACGCTGTGTTTACTAGTGGGCTCTCAGAACAAACAAACAAACCAAAAACAACAGACTGCTTTCATTTGCCAGTTTCCCCAGTATAAGGATTCTCACCATG
This sequence comes from Lophiomys imhausi, assembly GCA_907164525.1. Lineage (NCBI taxonomy): Eukaryota > Metazoa > Chordata > Mammalia > Rodentia > Muridae > Lophiomys > Lophiomys imhausi. Next base: position 7,182 of record CAJQZJ010035177.1, on the reverse strand, counting down.
TCCAATTTCAAGCTAACAACCTGACATCGCTTAGCATGGTGCCCACTGTTACTGTAAGATTTTGACCAAATACATACCATCAATGCAAATAATCTTAATATAGCATAACAACATAATTAGAATGTGATGAGGGTTGCCTTTATAATTTGTTACTATATAAAATGTAATTATGGGAACTAGAAAGATACCTCAGTGAGTAAAATGTACCTGCCACCAAGCCTGACAACTTCAGTTTTGAGTCCCATGGTGGAAGGACCAAACCAACTCCTGAGAGCTTACCTCCGGCTTTGACATATACACCATGGCACGTGGCGTACAATTCCATCTGCACACATATACACACACACATATATCTAAGTGTAATAAATATGGAATAGTCATTAAAATGTTTATTATGGCTCTATTTTACGGCTTGGAAGTTTCACGGGCCAGCTAGCACAGCACTACACACAGTCATTCTTCAAAAAGGATCAGCAGCACTGTTAGCCTATGGACTATAATCCCACATGAGCAGTCATGGAGAACCTCTCTTCTGCAAGGTTAGAAGAGGAAAGTGTGGGGATGGTGGAAGAAGGCATTTTTGAGGGGTATATTGGGTCAGTAACCAACATGAAGGAGTATTAGTATGGCATTGAACAACTAGACAGCTGTTCTAGTCTTATTCTGAGGCCTGCCATAGGTCTTGACCTAAGACATTGACCCCGCCAGGTGTTGGAAATATGTGCATGCTTTTACCCAGGAGGCAAACTGGCCTCTGCATTTTATATTCTAGCTCAAGCTATCAACATCACTGTAGAAATAATTAATTAAATTGTTTACTTGTATTTATATTGCATTTAATTGGTTGGCAGTGTTAACCCTTAACCTGCCATTATAAATAAACACACAGACACCTCTTGGATTTTATCAAGCCTAGCCTGGATTGTGCAATCCTAGCCCATCTAAGCTAGCTCTTAATTCTATTCCCCAAATATGACCCCATATATACCTATGTCCCCTGGGCTGTTATTCCCTCATGCTATACCAGTGTTCCAGGCCACGTGGAATGAGGTTTTTCTCTCAAACCCATGGCATGCATCCTCCTTCCTGATCTTGGCTTCTTCTCCTTCTGGAGGCTTCTTCTTTTTTTTTTTTTTTTAAGATTTATTTATTTATTATGTATACAGGGTTCTACCTGCATGTATGACTACAGGCCAGAAGAGGGCACCAGATCTCATAGGTGGTTATGACCAACCATGTGGGTGCTGGGAATTGAACTCAGGACCTCTGGAAGAGCAGTCAGTGCTCTTAACCTCTGAGCCATCTCTCCAGCCCTTCTTCTTTCTTCTTGAGGCTTCTTCTACCCATGAACCTCTCTGCATCAGAAGCCCAAGCATCTTAGTTCCGCTTACCTCTGTCTTTTCTTAATCTCAGGCCTCAGCATTTATTTAACCACTCAGAGACAATGGTTAATAAGAAAGGTAACATAGCTTCACTTGGTGTACAGCAAGCAGGCTTCTGGGAGCAGGTTAATTAACATTTACAATGTATAACACTACCCATCACAGCACAGTGAACCTGTAGACTCAGAATGACTGAGAACAGGGTCTGGAATGTATACACTTAGCCTTTCCTAGCACATTTGATAAGCATCTAAGTTCAAGAACCCCTGAATTGAAGCAGCTGAAAACAAGTACATAGTCTTCTGAGGAGCCAGGGCATCTTTATGAACAGATGGCTTTAAAGGAATCGATTTCCAGCTCATTCTTTCATGGCCTCAGATTTCCCAAAATCTATCTGGTCAGGAAAGTAAACAACATGCAGAATCTTCTCCTCCCCTTTCGAGATTGACTATCTTCCTTGACAAAAAGAAAAGCAGAGTTAGCAGAGTTCTCAGCCATCCCTACAACTCAGGATGGCACCTGAGGGCAGAAGATGAAGACTGTAGGGAGAGAAGGTTGAGTGACAAATGAAAGCACTGAGAAAAGTCACCTCCCCCCACCCCCTCTTCCCCAAATCCCAGGCAGGTTGCTGGGATTTTCAGCTAATATGTAAGATAACATTGATGCCATTTATATATAACTTAGAGTTCAAAGAAATAAAAGGCATCTCTGTAACAAAATTCCCATTTTTATCTACCTAAATTTGCAAATAAGGTCCTCCAGGTTCATATCTACCAAAGAAAAGTAGAAGTAAAGCTGATGTTCAGCCCTGTCTCCTCCCTGTGAGAAACAGAAATGTGAACTGATTAAAAATGACCCGTATGTGTCATTTAGAGCTGAGTTTCCAATGAGAGTTGATTTCTCACTCCCAATAGTTATTGAAATTGTTGACAATTTCAGTTGTTGAGGGCATATAATTGTAAAGCTAATTCTATCTAGGAGAAAAAGAGTATTATAGCCACAGAGAATTATAAATCACTTCAAGTATAACATACACTTCTTCAAAGAAGTCTTACAGGGTGTTCTATAAGGACATTTTCAAGAATGAAAGTAATTTGCATTAAGGTAAAGCAATCTCAGGGACAAGAGAAATGGGGCTCTCTGTTCCAAGTAAAAGGAAGGACACGCATTTGTCAATTGTTGTCAGTGTTTTTGAAAGGAATAATGGTAGTGGTGAAGTTGTTATAGTATCATGTATGTGAAATATGTCTTAATAAAGCTATTTTAGAAGTGGGAAAGCCTTGTACTGCTCTTAGGATTCCACTAAAGATAATGTAATTTTTTTTATGTGTCGCGTCCCCCCTTGTCCAGCAAGGAATGACGCAAATCACAAAAGCTCTTCTCCAGCAGTTTATTCAGGTCCCTTGAAAACAGTCTTCCGAATAATGGGGCAGACCCAACCCACAGGCTAAATACTAAATGAACAGCCAGTCAAGTAAAGCCAAGTGGTGCTATCTTAGAGGTCTACGTATGCGGAAGCAAGCCAGATCAGCGATCTATGCCAAATATGAACTTATTATCATAGAGAGCGCTCACCGTCGGGCTGGTGGAAGGCGGAGACCAGCGCCATCTTTAGGGCGCGGCACTTCGCAGCTCTCTACAGTTCCTCCTTTTTTATTTTTTCTAAAATTGGTAAAAGTCCCTGGAAAGGCTTCGTAATCCCTCTATCTGGGGATCTCACGGTGGGCCTGAGCCTGTAGGAGGGCGGTGCTCAAACTCTTACCCGTCTCTGGGTCAGCCTCCCTACTCGGGACTGCCCTGTCTTAGGTGGCCGAGACTTACCCGTCAACTCCGTCACTGACATGCCAGACCCTAATATCCGTGGAACGAATACCTCAGTGGGCAGGGACTATGCTTAGTGAAGATTTACTTCACGGCAGCGAGCCATGACTGAGGGGACTGGCCTGCCTCAATGGCGACAAGGGCTTGTATAATCATGGCTGCATTACGCTTTTGTGTGGTTCTCATTTTGTAGATGCACCATAGGCAAACCAGAAAGGCTAGTATCATTAGTATCGCCAAAGAGCCTACGCCCGCCCACTCCTTAAGATGATCCATAGCCGTCTGTATCCAAGAAGTCAAACCAGTAGCCAGGCTCAAATCCACCCGAGTGGAGTTGATGTGGACGATTGTCGCTCTCAGCTCTCTCATCAAATTTTCAAATTCAGCCGACCAATCCTGTAAGAGGAACTTTGACAATTGTCTAGACAAATTAGCAGTCTTTGTATAATTTTGATATTGTACGGAAGTAACACACAAACCTTGCAATTTCCACTCACACCCCAATTGTGCTAGTTGCCAAAGAGAATCAATCTGTTCTTGTATTAAATCTATGCGTTGATTAACTATCATAAGACCTCCTTTGAGATGAGAATTCATAGAGGTCTGAGTATCCAATGCCTGTGCCACAGTGGCTGAGATGTTATTCAGGGCATTGGCAGTCTGTATAGAACTAGACAAGGCAATAGCTGAGGCAGTAGCTCCCACAGCAGCAACAGTGATAGCAGTAACAATAGCTGCAGTGATGCCAAAATCTCTTTTAAATCTGAATAGCATCATGGTATTAGGGGCCTCTACAGGAACTGGTACATATCGAGGCATTCTAGTCACCACAGCCACAGGAAAGGCTGTGGCATTCCAGCATAGGGCATAAAAACATGTGCCCAGAGTGCATACTAACTTTTCTTCACCCAAGGATGCACTCCCATTACTTACAATCCACAGAAAAGGAGGCCAGAGACATACTGGCGAAGCTGAAAAGTTCTTGTTGCGATAAGAATGAAATAAAGAATTCCAAGTACCAGAGCCACTACTGCTAGAGAAATCCAATCTGGTAGCAGACCCTAGGGAAAAATTACCTCTTTGATAAATTCCTCCTCCAAGCATAATGACAGGTCCCAAGTCCATGCAACTTCCATTTACTCCACACAAAAGCCACAAATCAAAAGGGTTGGTGGCAGTCTGCTGAGGATCCCTAGTAGATATATCAAGCATTCCTGTACAAGACTTATTCACTATATTACTAATCATGGGGCTAAAGGAAAAATAATCTTGTTGAACCCAAACTGCTCTGCGCTCCTGACATACTCACTGCTACTATCACCAGGATCCTTAGGAAGGTCTTCATGACGAATCTTTCTCACAAGGCGTTCAGGCACCCACACTGGATCTTGTTGATTCTGAGGAAAAACACAAACAGACCCTCTCGCCCATGTTAGCACGGGGTCAGGCCCCCGCCAAGAGCCTGTCAGAATGTCCTTCCACTTCACCATGCTTTTAGGTGAACCATGGGAATCCTGATGTCTGTCCGCTGCTGAGTGGCCTTGAGCATCCAAATTGAAAAAATTTAAAGTAAATAAGGCTAAAGATATTCTCTCCTTGGGGGTACGGCCTTGGCCTATTCCCCCTTTTTGTTTTTGTAAGCATTCTTTCAAGGTGCGATGAGCACGCTCCACAATTCCTTGTCCTTGAGGATTGTATGGTAATCCATGATTAAGCTGTACCTCCATCTGATTACAGAAGGAGACAAAGGACTGAGCCGTATAGGCTGGTCCATTGTCCGTTTTCAGCTGCTGTGGTTTTCCCCATGCAGCCCAGGCTTCTAAGCAATGTCCTATGACATTGCGAGCCTTTTCTCCACTCATAGGTGTAGCATGTATGATACCTAAGCAGGTATCCACAGATACATGAATATATTTTAAGGTTCCAAACTCTGAAATGTGGGTAACGTCCATTTGCCAGATTTTGAGTGGCATCAACCCTCTAGGGTTCACTCCCACACTGGGAGGATGATGATGAATCACACACTGAGGACAGTCCAAAACTACTTGTCTAGCATCTGCTCTAGACAAATGGAATTTCTGCTGTAGAGTTTTTGCATTTACATGAAATAATTGGTGAAACTGTCTGGCTTGATCCAGGAATGAGCTCCAAAAAATGCATTCCATCCTGGTCCATTGATCAACTTTATTATTACCCTCACTTAATGGTCCAGGTAATCCTGTATGTGCTCTGATATGTTGAATATAAAAACATCTTTTTCTCTGCCAGATTAAAACTTGTAACTCTTGTAATAAGGCACATACAGTACTACTATTCTTAATAGGACCTGCTAATTCTAATACTTTCATTGCATTGACCACATAAACTGAATCTGAAATCAAATTGAATGCAAATTGACATCTTTTAAACACCTCAATTACTATTTTCAACTCTACTATTTGGGGGGAGCCCGGTTGAAATTGACATAACACGGGCTCTTGTCTTTCTATTAAATAGGCTCCACAGCCTGTCTTTGAGCCATCAATAAACACATTTGGTGACCCTTGAAGTGGTACTGCTGAAGTAACCTTAGGGAATATCACTGGGTGCTCCTTAAAAAATAATAGCAATGGATGTTTAGGATAATGGTTATCAATCACTCCTTCAAAGCTACATTGCAATATTGCCCAGTCATCTACAGTGCCACACAAAATCTTAATTTGATAACTGGAATAAGGCACTATTATACTGGCAGGAGCAACTCCAAAAGACTGCAAGCATTGTTGGATACCATTCAAGGCTAAAGCAGCAAGTGCAGTGGGATGATGTTCTATTCTGTTCTTACTTGTGTCCACATCCCCGGGCAGAAAGATCTCCCTACTTTCAGGGACTGAACTGGCTGCTCTGTCTGAGTGGCTTCTGGATATGGGGGAGGAGTTGAAGGCGCCATGGCAACAGCTTTATTTACACCAGCTGCCGCCAGCGTGGCTGAAGGCACTGTAGCAACGACTCCACCCACTCCGACTGCCGCTGACGTGTCCTTTTCTTTTACTTTTTTCTTTTCCTTTTTTCTAATAACAGTCCTCTCCAACTGTTCTATTAGAGCGTGTAGCTCTCCTTCAGAATCCGTGCTCTCTGAGTCCTCAAGATCTCTAAAATCTGTAAGATCGGGATAGAGAGGAACTTTCTTTTTGCCTCCCTTTTCACTGTCTGCCTGCTCAAATCTTTCGCCTTTGTTACTTTCCTTTTCACTGTCTACCTGCTCAGATCTTTCCCCTTGTAGCAGTTCCAAGGCTGATTCTCCCTCTTTGATTGCATTACAACACCTCTGATCTTCTAAACAACTCCTCACCATTTTCCAAATCGGTCTTACTCCATGCTTCAGAGTCCCTTGCTCCCAAGCAAAATCCAAGTCCCTGCCTAATTTGTCCCAGCAGGATACCGTAAGATTCCCGGACACCGCAAACCACGGAGCCACAGAATCACATTCATTCAAAAATCTTTCTAAGGTAGACTTCTTAATCTTCAAATTCCTAGCTAAAAGTAGCTCCTGAAGAGCCAGAAAAATTGGGTGTGACTCAGACAATCCCATGTTTAAAAATTTTACTTTCGGTTCGCTGCTTCCCCGCGAAACTTTACCTTTAGTTCGCAACTTCCCGCGAAACTTTACCTTTTGTTCGCAACTTCCCGCGAAACTTTACCTTTTGTTCGCTATTTCCGCGAAACTTTACCGTTTGTTCACTATCTCTGCGAAACTTTACCTTTTGTTCGCTATCTCCGCGAAACTTTACCTTGTGTTCGCTATTTCCGTGAAACTTTATTGTCCTGATTTATCCCAGGAACTTACCAACGCGTTGCCCCTGACTGCAGGAGTTCTGAGTCTTTTCTGGGTCCCCGTACGGGCCACCACTTTGTTGCGTCCCCCCTTGTCCAGCAAGGAATGACGCAACTCACAAAAGCTCTTCTCCAGCAGTTTATTCAGGTCCCTTGAAAACAGTCT
>CAJQZJ010035167.1:13163-31507 GCA_907164525.1 Lophiomys imhausi | reverse complement strand
CCACAGGGTTTAGTCCTTGGCCTTTTGCTGTCTTGCTGAGGCTTTCTTTGCTCACCAGCTTCTTTCTGCCTCAGGGAAATCCGGCCATCAGTTCACCAGCACTTTCTTCAGCAGGACTCGCTAGCATTGGAGCTCTCTAGTATTGGGGCCCTTAGCACGACCTCCCGGGCTCATCCACTTGTCCTTAAATAGGATTGCTCCTTGTTCCACCTGCTTCAGCTTAATTTGGGCTCTGCCCACTTAGCAGTTGAAAACAATGCCAGGCCATAAAGTCTTTGCTTGTTTCACCTGGCTTCAACCTTGTTTTTTCAGTCCATAGAGACTCCCCTCGTTTCACATGACTTCATCCATAAGCTGATAAGCTAATTGCTCACAGCCAAGTTGATGTTCATGCCCCGAATTAAGAGACTGTATCAGAAACCTAGATATTCACTAAATCTAACTTATATTAACCTATCAACCCTTACACTTTGTAAAGCCCATTCTTTACTTCTTTGTGAAGCTTACTTCTTTGTGGAGCTCCTTCTTCTTTTCTCTTTGTAGCCCCCTCTCCTCAGGGCTCTGGCTATTTATTCCCTCCTTTGTAGAGCCCCCTTCCCCTAGGGGCTCTGGCTTTTTATTCCTCTCTCCTAAGTCCTCAGAGTTAAACTTGCTCAGCTGTTTAAACTACGCCCCTGCTAGCTCACAAGACCTTTATTATTTTATAACTGTGTCTTAAGCAGCCCATCTGGGATTAAACAAAAACATTCTTACAATTGGTTTTTAAAAACTCCTACCACAGGGGTCTCAAGAGTAGGAGACTCTCCCTGTCCAAGCTGCACCTTGTGTGAACAGCACACTACAGCTGGCCCTAGATGTGGGGATGTGGGTGAGCCAGCCTTGAGGGGGTGAATGTGGGAGAGCCAGCCCTGCCTTCTGTCTGTGTTGGTGAGGGAGAGGTCCCATTTACTCTCTTGCCTTTCCACAGGTAGCAGGCAGGAGAATTGGCCCTGATGGGGTGGTGAGAGCAGGAGAGCAGATCCAACCACTAACCCGCTGAGCACTGGGGAGAGCAGGCCTTGCAAGTGCGGGTTACAGGGCCAGAACCAGGGCTTTGAGTTGGCCCACGCCATGGATGAACTGTTGGAGTGCATGAAGAGGCCAGTTCCACAGACCCAAAACTACAGGATCTCCATGACACAGGACAACAACAGCACATCTGAGAGGAGTCCCAGTGAGCTTCCCTCTGCTGTGGTGAAAGTGCTGAGAGAAAGGGACCATTGAGTGCTCAAGTGACCATTGTATGCTCAGCCCTAGATGAGAAATCTACATAACACCCCATCCTACCCCAAGGCTTGGGGAGGGAGAGGAAAGAACTTCACAGCCAGGGGTTGAGGAGGAGAGTGCTGTGAAGTGCTGTGTTCTGCCCGTGGCATGGCTCCTGCACTCACAAGCTCACCGCAGCTGGGGTCACCTGGACAAGACCAAGTTGGCAAGATCCCTTAGCATTCAGGCAGGCGACATTGCCTGGACTCAGTGGGTTAAGGAAAGAAAAAGAAAATGGAAAAAGGGGAGATAGAACATGAAGGGGTGTAAGGAACACATGCCTGAGGGAGTGGGAGGGTGGGGTTGGAGGTGGACGGGATAGAGTTATGGTGTACACATGTGTGAAATTATCCAACTATAAGTAAAGATATGCTATTAAAATAAATATGTATTTATTGGGCATGTTCTTTTATGTGTTTGATGCAGCTCAAAGAATCTTCTAAAAACCTCAGAGTATTCTCAGGAACACAGATTTTACTGTTTGTCCTCAGCCACCGAGAAGCAGTGTCCTGGAACAGGGCTAGATGTCAACAGAAGTCACTGATTCTCATAATCCGGCTGATGCTGCTTCTACCCAGAGCACCTCTGAGGCCTGCTCACCCAGAGGACGGCACTGAGAATGCTCAGCAGCAGGGGCAACTCCAGAAACACCAGGAGCCTGAAGTAGAGGCTGCTCAGAAGAGACCTGTGGGGACATGGTGGGCACAATAAGTTCCCTTCCCAGAAGGTGGCGCTGGTGCCCTGTACTGTGTGCCTGTCCCTTTTATCCAGATCTGTCCACAGAGATCTGTGCAGGGACAAGGACAAGGCAGCCCTGCCTGAATGACCAGTGTGACTGATACATAGCCCAAGAAGTAGTCTTGAACTGTGGGCCTTACCAGCTCTCAACAGACCAACCCCATGGACGTACCCCTGTGGCCTCTGACCAGGAAGGCACTGCCTCCCTCACCCCTACCCCAACTCTCTTCTAACTTGAGTTCTTTCTGTTTCCTCTTGGGTGACTGTTTTCTATCTATCTATCTATCTATCTGTCTGTCTGTCTGTCTGTCTGACTGACTCTCTGTCTGTCCGTCCGTCCGTCCGTTCGCCCGCCCGCCTACCCGTCCATCCATATATCTATCTATCATATATCTATGTATCTAATCTATGTATCTATCTATGTATCCATGTATCTATCATCTATCTATCTTATGTAGATCTAGGTAGTTGCTCTTTATTTATTTATTCATTTACTTACTTATATTATGTAGCCCTGTCTGTCCTGGAACTCATTTTGTAGACTAGGATGACCTTGAACTCATAGAGATTCACCTGCCTCATGCTGCCCAAGTACTGGAATTAAAGACTTGTACCACTGGGCGTGGTGGCACCCGCCTTTAATCCCAGCACTTGGGAGGCAGAGGCAGGCGAATCTCTGTGAGTTCAAGGCTAGCCTGGTCTACAGAGTGAGTCCAGGACAGTCAAGGATATACAGAGAAACCCTCTCTCGAAAAACCAAAAAAAAAAAAAAAAGAAAAGGCTTGTATCACCACACCCAGTGGCTTATTTATTTTAATTAGTTAATTAATTAATTTAGTGGTGTGTGTGTTCGTGTGTATGTATGCAGATGCACATGTGTGTGTGCATGACTGTGGAGACCTGAGAATACAACCTTGATCATTTTCTCAAGAGTCATAACGTTGTGTTTGTTCTGAAACAGGTCTCACTATGTAGCTTTGTCTACAATGGAACTTGATATGTAGTCCAGGCTGGTCTTAAACTCATAGAGATCAGCTTGCCATTGCCTGCCTTTGTCTCCCAAATACTGGGATTAAAAGAATGAGTGACCTTGCCTCATAAGCTGAGTTAGATATAGAACTTTAAACACATGGAGATGGTTAGATAGTAGAATGTTAAAGTCAGGTGCCAAATACATATGGACTGGACATTGGGAATGTATGCTAAGCCATATAACTCTTATAATTGTGGCCTAATTACCTCTGTTGTTTTGTATTGTATTTATAGTTATAAGAAAAAGAACCATTTTTTGGACTGAAAGGGAGAGCTGTTGGGGGGAAAAAAGAAATACCTTAAACTAAAAAAAAAAAAAAAAAAAAAGGGAAGAGGATGGGGGTTTGAGGGGGAGGAGGGTGGAAGGGTGGGACTGGAGGGGGGAGTAGGGAGGGGATTGTGATTGAGATGTAACTTAAAGAAATAAAAAATAAATTAAAAAAAAGAAACAACAATAAAGCACTTTACAGAAAAAAAAAAAAAAGAATGAGTGACCATGCCTGGTCCATCTCTCTTGTTTTCTGACAGGATCTCTCACTGGCCTGAAGCTTGGCAAGTGGGCTTCCTGGCCACAGCGAATCTCAGGGATACTCTTGCCTTCATCTTGACTGCTCTGGCACTTCAAATGTGTGCCACAGTACCTGACTTCATGTAAGTGATGTGGCTCGAACTCAGATCCTTGTGCTTGCAAGGCTAGTTCTTTCCCAGCAGAGGATCTCCTCAGAGCCATCTCCTCCATGCTGTGGACGTGTTTACCTAGCAACCACTTGGCAGGAAACTATCTCCATCTCAGCAGGTCTGTGTCTGGGTGTCATTGCTATGACCCAATCTTTAGAGAAGCATTCGGCCCTCACAGGACCCTCCCAGGTCAGTGTGAGATTGGGAGATGCAGGAGGGGCTCACAGGAGGGAGATCCAAGTCCTTCTCACTCCACTCTGTCAGCATTAACACCTTCGCCAATCCAGAGGCCTCAGGGATATTGGTTTCTCACCGAGTCTGTGGGTTGGGACCAGAAATTGTGCCCTCTGTGGTCACGCTGGGCTGAGTGTGCACTGGTGGGGATGTGGGAGGTCCCAGGGTGTCTCTACTGTTCCCAGGGCTAGAGCCTGTGATTGAATCAAAGGATGGAGACACAAGACAGTTCCAATGATCTCTACTCCATCTCCTACCCACTGAAACCTGTCACTCTGATTCACACAGGTCCGTAGGGGCATGCTGGACAGCAGACTGACAGACTATAAGCCCCATGGCCACACCAAGGCCTGTTCAGGGCCTCCCTTCCCATGGTGCATTGTGGCTGAGTAGCACTTTCAAACATGAAGCCAATCCTCTTATAGAGCAGAGTTTGTCAATGACAAGACACTTGGGGGCAGGTGTCATCCAGCCTCAGTCATACCTTTTGCCTCCTTGTCTTCCATCCATCTGGGGACAAATACAGAGTGGAGAGACTCTGTCTGCCTGAATTTATGATCCTTGTGATGGAGGGCTGACCTAGAACTCAGAGATCCACCTACCTCTGCCTTCTGAGTGCTTATATTAAAGGTGTGCATCACCATGCCCAGTACATTCTTTTCTAAAGATATATGTTGTGCAGAGCAAAGAAACAGTTCTTCTTTTAAAAAAAACTTTCTTCCTTCATAACTTACTGCCTAGTGTGCAATATGCAGAAAAAAACTTTAGTTTTGCCTTTTTTATTTTAAAAAATATATATACGGGTGTTTATTTGTCTGTATCTGTGTGCACCATGTGCTTGCAGTGCTCGTGGAGGTCACAGAGGCCACCAGATCTCCTGGAACTGAGGTTACGGATGGCTGTAAGCTACAGTGTAGGTGCTGGGACCCAAACCCAGTTCTCTGGAAGATCAGTCAGTGCTTTTAATCACTGAGTCACCTCTCCAGCCCTAATTTTGTCTATTTTTTGTAGTAATTTAAAAGAAGACATAAATTTGATCCATTTTACTCTATCTTGCCTAGAAATGGAGGTTCTGTGGCTTCCTTTATTTTATGTTAAAGGCAGTAGGGGTGAAGAAGGTTGTGTCTCAGGATGGGAGTTTAGCTCAGTGGTAGAGTGCTTGGCTAGCACACATGAGGCTCTGAGTTCAATTCCCAGACCTGTACAAGTGAGATTATGCATAAGACACACATATGGGGGTAAGAAGACAAGGCTTCCTGCCCCCTTCTAACTCTGTAGAAAACAGGACCAAATAGAGTAGACAGTGTTTATATTTCTAGTAAGACTTTTACAATAATGAGTTCAGGGGCCCCGATCCCTCACCCCAACCTGGATTTCTGGAATGTTCTCTCACCTGGGTCAATGCTCACATCAACTTTAAACTTGTGATCATACCCACTTCTCTCAATGGCACACCAGTAAACGCCAGCATCGCTCATCCTCAGCTCCTCCATGGTCACTGTGACGATGCAGTCTGTCTGGTCATCCTTGATGGACACACGGTTCTTCTTCACCAACTTCTCTGATTTATCAGTTTCAATGACAATCTCACAAGAATTCCAATAAGTTCCTCGGCACCAGTACTTCTTGTAATCCTTCCAGGATGAAGTGTAACAGCACTGCACACTCAAGGAGCCCTGCTCCTGACCACTCAACACCTTTGGACCTGTGATATTACCCTGAGCACTGGAGCAGCCTAGAAAATACAAACCCATGGACTACTGGTCTCCCACTCCAAGGGTGGGGCACAGTGTCAAGGAGAGTTCATGGCTGAATGACAGCCAGTGAAGGGCTACATTTTTTCCCAAGACACGTCATCATCATCATTCTATTGGTCAAAACTTCAAAAAAGAAAAAAAAAAAGGCTGGAGAGCCCAGTTACAGCTCTCAGAAGATAAAATGGTGACAATGAACAATCATAGCTTCCTGTCATCCACCCCTCTTCATGCCCCAATGACCAATGAAAATATATTTCAAAGAATCCTTTTGCAAACATCTTTGTGTTGCCCTGGAGTGAAGGAAGTGTCAGAAGATCATGTCCACAGGACATGATGACATGATCCTGCCTTCATTTCAGTACCCATGACCCTTAGGAGGTCCATCTGAAGATGCCACATCCTACAGACATGCAGAGGTCACTCTGGAAGTTCCAGCAGTCTCTGGGACCAAAATGACACAGACTTATCTGATTTCTCTGTAGTCCAGATCCCACAGCACACAGACCCTGTACTGACCTGCAGATCCATGTAATCTGAATCCTAGCGCTCCTAGTAAGGGAGGATATAGCAACATTGGCGAAGGGCTCATATAACATTCACAACAACAAATATCAAATACCTGCTTTAAAAAATAACAAAAGAGGGCTGGGGAGATGGCTCAGTGTGGGGAATTTCTACTGTTAAGGTTGAAGTCTGTCATTACCAGAAAGCCCCTGAGCTCGGAGCTAAAATATGGCCTCCCTTTTTCAGCAGAGTCCTCTCCTCTGCCTGATCTGGGGAAATTTCAGATCCTCAAAGAAGTTTCACATAGCCCTCAGGGAAGTTACAGGCCCAACCCTTTCCTGATAAGAAACCTTCCCAGTGAACACCTTGGGATTTCTGAAGGTACTTCTCCATGCTAATGGTGTTTTGGTTTTTGGCCAATGACATTTGTTCATGCCTCTAACCGTACATGGAGTTCTTCCCCCAGGCCCTGCTGCCCATGGTATAATTAGGTACTACATATCCTTTCTTATGATAGGCCCATGCCCAGAGAATCAAACACATTCGCCTCCAATACCCCCTCACTGCACAGAGGTTTATAATGTCCCTGATTAACAAAATAAACTCTCTTTCCTCTCTCCTCTCTCTCTCTCTCTCTCCTCCTTCTCCTTCTTCTCTTCTCTCTCTCTCTCTCTCCCCAACATGACTGCCTGGGGCTCAACTGTTTATTTTGGGCTTCTGGAGGAAGGGATTTCCCCCCATGAAGAACTCAGCACTGGATCTGCCAGCATAGCTAGGCTTGCCTGGGACACAAGCTCCTGCCTCACTGCCACCACTGCCTAGCTAGGTCTCCTACCACCTGCAGCTGGGGTTCATCTCTGAGCACCCAGAGCACCAGTTCACATCCCCACGACTGCCTTGGCTGCTTAGCCAGGCTCACGTCTCAATCACTGTTGCCAGCTACCCCAGTAGCCGCCTCCAAAGCTCCTACTTCTCTTACACACTCACCACTAGCCTGTAGTGCTCATCTGCGGCAGTGACAGGTTGGTGGATGTCCCTGAAACAGCCACCAAATCTGCAAGAACCAAGTCAGACTCCTGAACTCACTTGGCTTGGTAAAGGAGCTCCAAGCTCCTTCAAGCTGCCTGGCCCCATGCCAGCAGGTTAGCTGAAAGAGCTGTTAACCTTTCATCACATGTGAAAGGACTACCCTCATTATCCTGCTTGTTTATTAAAAGAGTTGTAACACTTGGGCATTGTGGGAAAGCCTTTCTACTGCCTCTCCCGGACATCCTGAGGGTATGGATCTTCCATCTGTGTTACGTCCTTTTCTACCCAGACAGACCTAGCCTGAGCTTTCCCACGAAGGAGCCTGTGTTTCTGTCTTGATATCTGAAAAGGCCAGAATTCTCTGCCAGACACAGAACGGCAGGTATGTATCACAGTAATAGAAGGCAAACACAGAGCCCAGAGAAATGAAGTGGGTGCGTTGAAGACACATCTCCCCTTGTGTTTACTGCAGCAGTATCCACAATAGCCACAGCATAGAATCACCTAGATAAAGTGTGGCACATAAATGGAATGGACTATCATTGTAAACAGATCAAATTCTGTCATTTGCAGCCCATGGATGAGATTAGACAAAAAGAAAAAAATCAGATGCAGAAAGACGCTACCACATGTTTTTGTTGATATGTGGAAGCTAAAAAGTTATTCTCCATGGCTGGAGAGATGGAGAGATGGACAAGTTTGTAAAGTGTTTCTGCATAAGCAGGAAGATCTGGGTTTGGATCCCTGGAACACAGGGAAAAGTCAGGTCAGCTGCGGGTGCCTGTAACCCCAGAGACAGCAGGATCCCTGGACATTACTGGCCAGATAGACTGAATCAGTGAGCTCCAGGTTCACTGGGAGACCCAGACCCAACGCAAGAGGTGGAGAGAGATAGAGAAAAGTACCCAATGTCAATTCTGTGGTTTCCACATGTTTGTGTGCACCCATACTCATGTGCACTCGTGCGCGTATACACACACACACACACACACACACACATACACACACACACACACACCAACATTTACACATGCATACACCATGCAGACAGATGTTTTGCAAAAGAACACAAGATAATCTCAAAGATGTAGTGAACAGAATAGTGGTTTTTCAGCTTGGGAAAGGTACAAGGGAAGAAAGGGGTTAGGACATAGGAATGTCATTTGAAGAATGACAACTTCTAGTGTTGTTCAACACAGCTAAGAAATATGGTTGACAACTGAATATGTCAAAATACCTCATAAGCATAGAGATTTCAAGTGTTTCTAGTACAAGAAATGACAAATGCATTAAATGGAAGCCCAGATACCCTGATCTGACTGACTGTTGTATCCTGTATACACATGCACAAATGCCACACAGGACACTATCAGTTTTTTTTTTCTTTTTGAGACAGAGTCTCCCTATGTAGCCCAGGCTGGTCTTGAACTCACAGAGATCCACCTACCTCTGTTTTTTGAGTGCTGCCATTAAAGTCGTGCACTACCACACCCAGTGTGTTCTATTGTTGTGTAAATTAAAAATAAAAATGTAACTGGAAAGGAGGCGTGTGCTGAAAATCACAACACTCAGGGGATGGAATCCAGAGGATCACAAATTCAGGGTCATCTTAGGCTGCATTAGATCCTATCTCAAAGTGCCAAATATAAAACTAAAAATGTGTCTTTGAAAGAATTAGCTCACGCATTCACTCATTGACATTTGTGTTTGTGGAGCAGCCAGGGTTGAGAACACTCTCTGGAAGGGTTTTAAAAATTTGGTTTTGTTTTTTTCCGCACCCACAGGAGCCATCAGATGCCAAAAAGTTGCCTTTTATTTTGGAAGTAAGCAGCTGGTGAATGAAACAACCCTGCCAGTTTACCCTAACCCAGGGCAGACCATCTGTGTCCACCTCACCGCTGACACTGATGTGTCTACAAGCCCCTGCTACTTACCTGGGAGGAGGAGGAGGAGCAGCAGAGCAGGGAACAGCCTCATGGTCCTGTCTCCTCACCTGTCCTTGGTGGTGACAGATGCCAACACCCTGCAAGAGCTTGAAGCCCAGCGTGAATTGTTTTAAGGTCTCTCCTTTTCTTCCTTGACAACTTCTCAATTTTACATACTGGAAGACAAAGAGGATGTCAGTCTTCGAGAAAGCCAGGTCAGGGCATGTGTGTTACAACTGAGTGAACAGGGAACTTCCTCTGCTGGACAGATGCAATGCTAGACCTAAACTTGAAAGACAGGTGGTATTCAGAAGAGGACATACAGATAGACAGGGCAGCAGAGACAGATCCAAAATACGGAACACAGCAAACCCCTCTGCTAAGCTGGGAGGTGAGTGAGTTGCAGAGGATCATGGGAGAGGAGAGCAACCAAAGGCAGGATGACTGCAGTAGCAAGGAAGCACAAGGCAGCTCAGGCTAACCCCAGGGGGGGTGAGATATGTCTGTCAGGGAGTATACAGAGAAGTTTGAATAAGCAGGGAAGACCAACCCTGAATATAGTCAGGACTAAGCTTTAGACTGTGATCTATAAGATGGTTCTTATTCTAATGACAGTGTCCTTTGCTTTTCAGTCTCATGAGGTCCCATTTATTGTTAGCCTGAGCTATTGGTGTTCTGTTCAGGAAGTTGTTACCTGTGCCAATGAGTTTGAGGCTTTTCCCCACTTTCTCTTGTTGAGGGAAGGTCTAATAATATTGTTTCTGAGAGGCTGCTTTCAATGCTGAGATCTGGTTACCGCCCCTTCTGAAGCATTCTCTTGATCGGTTAATAAAAGTCGCTTATGGCCAATTAGCTGGGCAGAAAGAGTATAGGAAGGTGAGAGTTCCTGAGATTAGAACAGGAAGCCTGCGCTTTAGACAGAGCTTCTTTCCTTTCCCCTGGGAGACACAGAAGGAGATAGACTTCTTTGAGAACTCTGGAAGGGAATCACAGGCACATGGCGGTTTGGGATTAGGTGATCCGTGTTAACTTAGAGTAGTTAATTGAGACTCTGCCCAGCTAAGGGCTAAGCATCGAAACATTAAAAGGTCTTGGTGTATTTAATTATTGGGGAAAGGACTGCAGCGGCTTATAGGCCCTCAGTCCAAGCAGTCCTTGGCCGTCAGACTCCCAGATTCCCCTCGAACCCAGGCGAATCTCCCACCAAGGCTGGTAATTCTACCAGCCTAATATAACAACTTATATTAATTAATAGAGATTAGGTTACAGGTGGTGTAGGCCACCCTTGGTCCCGGAGCTCTTTCCCCAGGACAAATCAGGCAACAGTTAAAGGACGCCGGCCAGGCCGTCTGCTCCTCTGCCTAGCCACAGGCTACTCTGCCGGCTTAATCTTACAGTTTATACTTACTAATAACTACAATAATTAATTAAATTGCAGTTTCATTCTCTTCTATTAGGTCTAGTGTGTCTGGTTTTATGTTAAGGTCTTCGATCCACTTGGACTTAAGTTTTGTGCAAGGTGATAAATATAGCCTGTTGCATAATGAAGAGACAACAGATAAACAAAGGAAAGCCTGGGAAACTGGAGTGAGAGGGTTTTTTGCTTGGACTTGCTCATCACTGCCTAACTTTGAAAGACTCTAGCTTCCGAGACTTGCTGAAGATTATGGCCTAGGTGGGCAGAGCCCAGGAAGGCCAAGAAAGCCATAGAAAGTGGCACCTGCCACAAGCAAACCCAGCAAAGCTGAGAAAAGCCGCAGCTCCAAGACATAGAGAGCGGCACTCGACATCTGAATAGGGGTTCTGCAGGGCTTGCAGATGGAAGAGGCAGTCACCCCAGCTGGGGTGTACCATCAGCCTTCTGAGACTACTGAGACAGAGTCTAGTCAAAGGGCATTGCTGAAAAATCCCAAGGCCAGCCAGAGATCTCAATGCCAAATAAGAATGCACCAACTGCTGGCATCAAAGGCGTGCAGACAGAAAAGGCCTGACCCCAAGCAGATGTACGCCAGAGGTCTACGCCTAGGCCAGCAGATGGTGAGGAGACTGTGGCCTCAGGTGGGACAACCCGGAGCCAGCAAACTCAGGCTGATTGAAGAAGTGTGGTGCAGGACCTGCACAGATAAGGTTCATAAGAACAGGGCAGGGGTGAAGGCTAAGGAGAGCCACGGCAGGCTGGCTGTGCAGGCTGGCAGGCAGGCAGCAGCAGCTGCCCTAGGCTAGGACCAGTGAGGAGGAGGTCAATCCCAAGCAGAAGTGAGGCTACCATAGCAACCCCAGAGCCAGGTGACCACTGAGTGACTGTTGATTGTGGTTTTCCTGTAGACAGACTGCTGACCAGTTGCCCCAAAAGACCTGTGACATCTTGGTATCCTTTCTAAAGTGTTAGGGTTTGGTTGGTTGGTAGGAGGTTATAGATATTAATAAATATAGCTTAAAAGTTACACCTACAGCACACCACCATGTTGGCCCAACTTAGCAACAGCATGCTTCCCTGTCCACCATCTCAGCCTCTGTCACACACCTGTCACCTCTGTCATGTCTCTAGTTCTGTTTCTCTCCACAGTGTACTCACCACTCCACTCCTCCATCTTTCCCACCTGTCCACAGCATATTCGTTCATTGCAGTGGCACTGGAAACTGCAGTGTGTCACACAGTATATATATATATATATATATATATTTTTTTTTTTTGCCCAAACAGCATTATATGCAAATATTCATTGCAAGGAGTCTTTGGACTGATTCAAGGTTTCTGGTTTCTGAGGCACCATAAATCCTGGAATGTTGCTGAGACTTGTCTAGGATATCCTGCCATTGCCCAGAGTCAGAGTGATGTTGTGGATAGGCTGGGCATCCAGGGACAGGTTCTGTGAGACTCCTGGCTGTGGCACACCTCCCCCTGAGGCTCGCTGGCTTGTACCTGGTGGCCAGTACCTTTGCCCTGCACTCTCTGTCTCCCAGCAGGGAAACAGTGCAGGCTGCAGCCCAGGTAGCCCCATGCTTGGAAGTGCCCTAAGGGCTAGGACCTGCTGTATTCAGCAATGACCTGTTTCTGCCAGAGCTCCAGGCCACAGCTCATTTCCCCATCATGGGTGTAGGCTTCCCCATGGCCCATCAGGCATGACCTTCATGCCTGCAGCCTGCTGTCTGAGACATGGCAGCTAAGGTATAGATTCATCATTCTCAGCTATGCTCCGGCTCTGTCCTGCCATCTTTCTTTTCAATTTCATGATTCCTCTTTTTTCCCGTGTGTTGCGTTTTTTAAAATTAATTTTTTTTCAAGTTGCACCTTGATCACAGTCCCTTCCTTCCTCCCCTCCTGGTTCTGTCCTCCCTCCCTCTCCCCCATCTCCATCCTCTCTTTCTCCTTGGTCGAGGGGAGCCCCCACATATCAATCCCTCTCAGTTCATCAGTCATATGAGGGCTAAGAGCCTCCTCTTGTACTGGGGCCTGATATGGCAGCCTAGCTAGGGTAATGTGTTCCAATAACAGGCAACAGGGTCCATGACCCACTGCTGAGTGGAGTTTTTTGTAGGATTGTTATGCTAATTCCTGTCTGTTTGGGTCTGTGGATTATAGGATGGCTATCCTATACCATATGGCTAATATTCACTTATAAGTGAGTACATACCATGTGTATCTTTCTGGGTTTGGGTTAGCTCATTCAGGATGAGCTTTTCTAGTTCCATTCATTTGATTGCAAATTGCACGATTTCCTTGTTTCTGATAGCTGAGTAGTATTCCATTGTGTAAATATACCAGTTTTTTAATCCACTCATTGGTTGAAGGACATCTGAATGGTTTCCAGTTTCTGGCTATTACGAATAAAGCGGCTATGAACATAGTTGAGGTGATGTCCTTGTGGTTTGGTGGAGAATCTTTTGGATGTAGGCCCAGGAGTGGTATGACTGGATCTTGAGGTATAACTATTCCCAATTTTCTGAGGTATTGCCAGATTGATTTCTAAAGTGGTTGTACAAGTTTGCACTCCTACCAGCAGTGGAGGAATGTTCCCCTTTCTCCACATCCTCGCCAGCTTGTACTATCACTTGAGTTTTTTATTTTAGCCATTCTGATGAGTGTGAGATTGAATATGAGAGTCCTTTTGAGTTGCATTTCCCTGATGACAAAGGATGTTACACATTTCCTCAAGTGCCTCTCTGCCATTAGAGATTCCTCTTTTGTGAATTCTCGATTGAGTTCTGTACTCCATTTTTGATTGGATTATTTCATTTGTTGGTGTTTAATTACTTGAGTTCTTTATTCCACTTTTTAAAAGCATATTCTAATAAGACTTGCTTTTTTTTTCTTAGTTGTTCCAGGACTACTGCGGGCTCTGCAGACTCCTTTTCTGCTGCTCTGTCATCCTTCAAAGTTTCCACGGATGTTCCTGACTCCTTGAAACTTTGTGGCAAATGCTAGTGGCTGCCGTCTTTGATATTTTTGTTGGGATGGTGTTTTATCACAACAATAGAACACTAATACACCACAAAAAAGACAACACACACACAATTAAAATAAAACAAATCTTTAAAAAATCTTAAAATAAAAACAAAAACATAAGTTATTAATATCAAATTCAAGCCGGGCGGTGGTGGCGCACGCCTTTAATCCCAGCACTTGGGAGGCAGAGGCAGGCGGATCTTTGTGAGTTCGAGGCCAGCCTGGTCTACAAAGCGAGTCCAGGACAGCCAGAGATATTCAGAGAAACCCTGTCTCGAAAAACCAAAAAAAAAAAAATCAAATTCAAGAACACATGGACAGGTTTCCAAAAAGGAAACAGTTTATTAGAGAACATTTTATTATTTATTTTAAATTTTACTTCTTGTGTGTGTGTGATGTGTTATGTGTTTGTGAATGTGGGTGTGCAACGCAGCTTGTATGTGGGAGTCAGAGGACAACTTTGGGGAGATGGTTCTCTCCTTTCATCCTAAGTTCTGGGCATTGGACTCAGGTGACCAGGCTTTTATAGTAAAGCCGCTCCATCTCACCAACCCTTAAAATATATTTTCAGTGTTCCCAAATAATTGGGGTTACAGTCCATGCTCATAAATAAGGAAGTTGTCTTAAAGATGCATCTGATGCACTGTGCTGGCTAGTTTTTATGTCCCCTTGACCCAAGCTAGAGTCATCTGAGGGAAGGGAACCTCAGCTGAGAAATACCTCCATGCAAGGCATAGTGGCACACACCTTTCATGCCAGCACTAGGGAGGCAGAGGCAGGTGGATCTCTGTGAGTCCCAGGACAGCCACCAGGACTACACAGAGAGACTCTGGGGTGGGGGGGGAGGCCTCCATCAGATAGAAATGTAAAGAGCATTTTCTTAATTCATGATTGATGTGGGAGGGCCCAGTCCATTGTGCGTGGTGTTATCCCTGGGCTGGTGGTACTGGGTTCTGTAGGAAAGCAGGTTGACATGCCCCTAGAGGCACTGCAGATGTGGCTGCTGTGCCACATATGCATCAGTAGGTGGCAGAGAGTAGAGAGGTTATGTGTACATTCAGTGTCCTGACCTATGAATATCTAAATGAATAGTAGCCTAACATTCTGGGGGTGGGGGAAGCAAGTCAGATACCAACACAACCTCAGTGTCATGGGGCCTGGAAGGGGAGCTAGCCTGTGTTGTCCACCAGTCCAGGACCAGGAAAGCACCAGATGGCTCCAAGGACAGGAAACAAGCCAGAGACTAGGGAAGCCCTGCCTGGCCTTGGGTGAGGGGGTGTAGGTGAGCCAGCTCTGCCTTTTGTCTGCTTTGAAGTGGTGTTGGCAAGGGAGATATCTCCTCTCTTTGGACCTCATCACCAGTGGTGGACAGGAGATCTGGCCCTGATGGGGTATGTAGCACAGTGGCTTTTATTTATTTTTGTTACTATATCATACACTCTAATTTATTTTGCTACCTTAATACCTTATGCCTCACATCCACCCTTCATTCCTTTCAACCCCTGAACCCTAGGTGGGAGAGAAAGAATGTTAGAGGGAGAAGGGACATAGGTCTCTTTAGGCTTCTTCCTGCTGATTAGCGTCATTGGGTTCTTTGGCGGGTAATACCAGTCTCATTGGAAGTCCAGCAAACCAGCAGACAAGCAAACTAGCGAACCAGGAGACCAGCAAACCAGAATACAGCAGCAGGAAGAACAAGCAGCAGTTTGAGGGAGCACCAGGAGCTAGGAGAGCAGCTACCGCTACCTTGTACCCCTTTTCTTTGAGAGCATTCTCCTATTTCTTTATAGAGCCTTTTCTCTTACTTCTTTTTTGTAACCCAACCTTTTTAATTATTAAACACTTATTAATAACTATATTCATTTATAAAAAATACACTTAATTACTACTATTCCTATAAATTCCTACAACCCCTATGAATGCCTACAACCCCTATAAATTCCTACAACCCCTAAGACCTAACCACTAAACCTATTGATAACTATTACAACTATTTTCATAACCTTTTAGAAGGATACAGTCTCTGGGGCAGGTCCTCAGGAACACAATCTCTGGGGTAGACCCTTTAAGGCACTTAGCAGTCTTTTTCTTTTTCAGACGCAGGTTCGTCAGGGTAAATTGGCTATCGAAGTCTCACCTTAAATAAGGCTTGAGGCTTTCTTCTCTCTGGGAGACCTCAGCCATCTGTAGGCCAACTTATTTCCTTCATATCAGCAACTCTGCCGCTCTGCCTCAGTCTTTAAAGCTGGCCACAGTTCCGTTCAGGCCGCTGTTCGGACAGGTCAAACCCCTCTAGGCAAAAGCTGAGCCACAGGGTTTAGTCCTTGGCCTTTTGCTGTCTTGCTGAGGCTTTCTTTGCTCACCAGCTTCTTTCTGCCTCAGGGAAATCCGGCCATCAGTTCACCAGCACTTTCTTCAGCAGGACTCGCTAGCATTGGAGCTCTCTAGTATTGGGGCCCTTAGCACGACCTCCCGGGCTCATCCACTTGTCCTTAAATAGGATTGCTCCTTGTTCCACCTGCTTCAGCTTAATTTGGGCTCTGCCCACTTAGCAGTTGAAAACAATGCCAGGCCATAAAGTCTTTGCTTGTTTCACCTGGCTTCAACCTTGTTTTTTCAGTCCATAGAGACTCCCCTCGTTTCACATGACTTCATCCATAAGCTGATAAGCTAATTGCTCACAGCCAAGTTGATGTTCATGCCCCGAATTAAGAGACTGTATCAGAAACCTAGATATTCACTAAATCTAACTTATATTAACCTATCAACCCTTACACTTTGTAAAGCCCATTCTTTACTTCTTTGTGAAGCTTACTTCTTTGTGGAGCTCCTTCTTCTTTTCTCTTTGTAGCCCCCTCTCCTCAGGGCTCTGGCTATTTATTCCCTCCTTTGTAGAGCCCCCTTCCCCTAGGGGCTCTGGCTTTTTATTCCTCTCTCCTAAGTCCTCAGAGTTAAACTTGCTCAGCTGTTTAAACTACGCCCCTGCTAGCTCACAAGACCTTTATTATTTTATAACTGTGTCTTAAGCAGCCCATCTGGGATTAAACAAAAACATTCTTACAATTGGTTTTTAAAAACTCCTACCACAGGGGTCTCAAGAGTAGGAGACTCTCCCTGTCCAAGCTGCACCTTGTGTGAACAGCACACTACAGCTGGCCCTAGATGTGGGGATGTGGGTGAGCCAGCCTTGAGGGGGTGAATGTGGGAGAGCCAGCCCTGCCTTCTGTCTGTGTTGGTGAGGGAGAGGTCCCATTTACTCTCTTGCCTTTCCACAGGTAGCAGGCAGGAGAATTGGCCCTGATGGGGTGGTGAGAGCAGGAGAGCAGATCCAACCACTAACCCGCTGAGCACTGGGGAGAGCAGGCCTTGCAAGTGCGGGTTACAGGGCCAGAACCAGGGCTTTGAGTTGGCCCACGCCATGGATGAACTGTTGGAGTGCATGAAGAGGCCAGTTCCACAGACCCAAAACTACAGGATCTCCATGACACAGGACAACAACAGCACATCTGAGAGGAGTCCCAGTGAGCTTCCCTCTGCTGTGGTGAAAGTGCTGAGAGAAAGGGACCATTGAGTGCTCAAGTGACCATTGTATGCTCAGCCCTAGATGAGAAATCTACATAACACCCCATCCTACCCCAAGGCTTGGGGAGGGAGAGGAAAGAACTTCACAGCCAGGGGTTGAGGAGGAGAGTGCTGTGAAGTGCTGTGTTCTGCCCGTGGCATGGCTCCTGCACTCACAAGCTCACCGCAGCTGGGGTCACCTGGACAAGACCAAGTCGGCAAGATCCCTTAGCATTCTGGCAGGCGACACTGCCTGGACTCAGTGGGTTAAGGAAAGAAAAAGAAAATGGAAAAAGGAGGGATAGAACATGAAGGGGTGTAGGGAACACATGCCTGAGAGAGTGGAGGTTGGGTTGGAGGTGGACGGGATAGAGTTATGGTGTACACATGTGTGAAATTATCCAACTATAAGTAAAGATATGCTATTAAAATAAATATGTATTTATTGGGCATGTTCTTTTATGTGTTTGATGCAGCTCAAAGAATCTTCTAAAAACCTCAGAGTATTCTCAGGAACACAGATTTTACTGTTTGTCCTCAGCCACCGAGAAGCAGTGTCCTGGAACAGGGCTAGATGTCAACAGAAGTCACTGATTCTCATAATCCAGCTGATGCTGCTTCTACCCAGAGCACCTCTGAGGCCTGCTCACCCAGAGGACGGCACTGAGAATGCTCAGCAGCAGGGGCAACTCCAGAAACACCAGGAGCCTGAAGTAGAGGCTGCTCAGAAGAGACCTGTGGGGACATGATGGTCACAGTAAGTTTCCTTTTCAGAAGGTGGCGCTGGTGCCCTGCACTATGTGCCTGTCCCTTTTATCCAGCTATGTCCACAGAGATCTGTGCAGGGACAAGAACAAAACATTCCTGCCTGAATGACCAATGTGAGTGATACATAGCCCAAGTAGTCTTGAATTGTGGCCTTGGCTCTCTGTCTTCAGACCAACCCAATGGACCTCTACCTCTGTGGCCTCTGACCAAGTAGGCACTGCCTCCCCCACCCCTACCCCAGCTCTCTTCTAACTTCAGTTCTTCCTGTTTCCTCTCAGGTGGCTGTTATCTATCTATCTATCTACCATCTATCTATCTATCTATCTATCTATCTATCTATCTATCTATCTATCTATCTATCTATCT
>CAJQZJ010035167.1:1796-13153 GCA_907164525.1 Lophiomys imhausi | reverse complement strand
TCTATCTATCTATCTATCTATCTATCTATCTATCTATCTATCTATCTGTCTGTCTATCTATCTATGTATCTATCTGTCTGTCTGTCTGTCTGTCTATCTATCTACCATCTATCTGTCTGTCTGTCTATCTATCTATCTATCCATTTGTCTATCATCTACCTACCCTGTCTTATGTAGCTTTAGGTGGCTGCTCTTTCTTTCTCCCCCCCCTTTCTCTCTCTCTACTTATATTATGTAGCCCTGGCTGTCATGGAACTCATTATGTAGACCAGAATGGCCTTGAACTCACAGAGATCCACCTGCCTGTGCCTCCCAAGTACTGGGATTAAATTCTTGTGCCACCACACCCAGTGGCTTATTTTAATAAGTTAATTAATTAATTTAGTAATTTAGTGGTATGTATGTGTTCATGTGATTGTATATATATGAACATGTGTGTGTATGACTGTGGAGGTCTGAGAATATAACCTTGGTCATTTCCTCTAGAGCCATCATGTTGTGTTTGTTCTGAGACAGGTCTCACTATGTGACTGTCTGGAATGGAACTCCAGATGTAGTCCAGGCCATTCTTAAACTCATAGAGATCAGCCTGCCATTGCCTGCCTTTGCCTCTCAAGTGTTTGGATTAAAGGTATGAGCCACCATGCCTGGCCCATCTCTCTTGTTTTCTGACAGGATCTCTCACTGCCCTGCAGCTTGCCAAGTGGGCTGGCTGGCCAATGAGTCTTAGGGATCCTCTTGCCTCCACCTTCACAGCTCTGGTATTTCAAGTGTGTGCCACCATGATTGGTTTTCCATGTAGGTGATGTAGCTTGAACAAAGATCCTTGTGCTTTCAAGGGGAGTCCTCTCCCAGCAGAGCCATTGTCACCTCTACACTCTGGATCTGTTTCCCTTTAACCACTTGGAAGGAAACTAACTCCATCTTAGCAGGTCTGTGTCTGGGTGTCATTTCTGTGTCCCAATCTTTAGAGAAGCATTTGGCCCTCACAGGACCCTCCCAGGTCATTGTGAGATTGGGAGATGCAGGAGGATCTCACATAAGGGAGATCCAAATTCTTTTCCCTCCACTCTCTCAGCACTACTCCCTTCCCCAATCCAGAGGGGGTATTGGTTCCTCACTGAGGTTATAGACTGGGGCCAAGAATTGTGCCCTCTTTGGTTACATTGGGCTGAGTGTGCACTGGTGAGAATGTGGGAGGTCCTAGGGTGTTTGTACTGTTCCCAGGGATAAAGCCTGTGATTAGATCAAGGATGGAGACACAAGACAGTTCCAATGACCTCCACTCCATCTCCTACCCACTGAAACCTGTCACTCTGCTTCACACAGGTCCATATGGGCATGCTGGACAGCAGACTGACAGATTATACGCCCCCATGGCCACACCAAGGCCTGTTCAGGGCTTCCCTTCCTAGCCTGTCTCATGTAGCATTGTGACTGGGTGACACTTTCAAACACGAGGCCAGTCCTCTTATAGAGGAGAGTTTGTCAATGACAAGATACTTGGTGCCAGGTCCCATCCAGCCTCGGTCATACACATACTGCACACAATCTTTCAGTCCCAACAAAGCAAGCCTGTGCCTACTGTGAATGTCTGCAGGTGAACCTCCTAAAGCAGCATGCTTGGATCCTGCATCTTGCTTTGTGTGGCAGCCACATCATGGCTCTAGGTTGACACAAAACTTGTGGGAAGGTTTCCACGTGTGGGATAGTGAGGAGAAGACAGGCCTTGGTTCTTCAATCCTGGGAGAGAGGCCATATGCATCCAAAGATAGCTTGAATGTGGTCAACACATCTGTAGACCACAACAACATGTCACAGTGTCCAAAGGTTGGACACCTCTGTCTAATGCTGGGGATTTGCTAGTAGGAGCCCCTGTGTTGTTGTTTTTTTTTGTTAGAAGTATTTATTTTTGATAAAATTACTTTAAAAACCTTCCAATGTAGGATATTTTTTATTATTTTTTTCCTTTATTTTTTATTTCTTCAAGTTACATCTCAATCACAGTCCCTTGCCTATTCCCCTCCAGTCCCACCCTCCCACCCGCCCCTGTGTTGTTTATGAGTGACATCGGAGTGGTACTTATAGGAGTGTCCAGGCCTCAGTCTATGGACCTCATGCATTTGGACCTGCATAGTTATAAATACAGCCCAGCAACAAATTGTAAATTTACTTAAAATATGGCAAGCTCCCCAGAGTGACTGTTTTTTTTTAATTTGTTTTTTGTTGTTTGTTTGTTTTGTTTTCCTGATACTTTTGTAACTTGATTGCATGGCTCTTGAGTGTGAATAGTATAGATAACAATTTATCACAATGCCAAGAGTCTAGATATGCCTGTACAGCTAAGAGGTGAGAGGACAAGATGAGGCTGCTCACCAGGAACCAATGTAGAGACAGAGATGTGACAGGGGCTCTAACCAGCTCAACATCTAGAAAGGGGAGGGGCTGGAGATAAATTCATCCAAGTGCCAGCGATTCAGCCTGAGGTGGCCTACTTCATGAGACCCCCAATAAAAACCCTGGAAAGGAGATGGGAGGAACCCTTGATGGAGACACACAGAGGCCCCTGGAGGGTGATGCACCCTGACCCTGCTTTAGATGGAGGGCACCTCAACACTGCTTGGGATTCTCCCAGTCTGGTCTTGCTGTGTCTTCATTAATCTCCTCGTGATCTTTATCGTTTATGATAAAACTATTTCCATCAGTTATGACTGTAGTGAGTTCCTGAATCCAAGGGGGTCATGGGAGCCTCAACACTTATAGCTAAAAGTTAGGAGTAGAGGTTGTAGGGAGTTAGATTAATACAAAATAGATTAGTAAATATCTAGGGGTTTCTGATACAGTCTCTTAATTCAGGGCATAAAGATCAACTTGGCTGTGACCAATTAGCTTATCAGCTTGTGGAAAAACAGGAAAGACTTAATGGACTAAGAAACAAAGTATTTGGCCTGGCATTGTTTTCAGCTGCTAAGTGGGTGGAACCCAAATTAAGCTGAAGCAGGTGGAACAAGGAGAGATCCTATTTAAGGACAAGTGGATGGAGCCAAGGGGCACCTCCGATGCTAGTGAGTCCTGATGGAGAAAGTGCTGCTGAACTGATGGCCAGATCTCCCTGAGGCAGAAAGAAGCTGGTGAGCAAAGAAAGCCTCAGCAAGACAGCAAAAGGCCAAGGACTAAACCCTGTGGCTCAGCTTTTGCCTAGAGGTCTTTGACCTGTCCGAACAGCGTCCTGAATGAAACTGTGGCCAGCTTTAAAGACTGAGGCAGAGCGGCAGAGTTGCTTATACAAAGGAAATAAGTTGGCTTACAGACGCTGAGGTCTCACAGAGAGAAGAAAGCCTCAAGCCTTATTTAAGGTGAGACTGCCATAGCCAATTTTCCATGAATCTACATCTGAGATATTCCAGAAGAAAGACTGCTAAGTGCATTAAAGGGTCTACCCCAGAGATTGTGTTCCTGACGACTGAGGACCTGCCCCAGAGACTGTATCCTTCAAAAAGGTTATGAAAATAGTTGTAATAGTTATCAATAGGTTTAGTGGTTAGGTCAAAGGGGTTGTAGGAATTTGTAGGATTAATAGTTAAGCGTTTATATTTTTATAAGTGAATATAGTTATCAATAAATAAATATTTAGTAATTTTGAAAAATTTGGTTACAAGAGGTGGCTAGAACTCTTCACCTATAGAATCCATACTAACTCCAGTCTGTTCCAGGATCCTTTTACAGTGTCATGTAGGGTCAAAGGGAGAGTCTGAACCTTGAAAATGGTTAGTGACTGCATGCAATTTTTTTTGGGAGAGTCTGTAGACATATTCAGATTCTCTGTGGAGTTGGTGACTGCCCAGTATCTAGAAGGGGGAACCCAAGAATTTGGAGTCATGTAAGCCTGATCCCAGCCCTGCATCTTCTGTAATAGCTATATGACTAGGCAGCTTGCTTACCCTCTGAGCCTCAGTTTACTGATCTGAAAAAGAGCATGGTATCATATTTGGATGAGAATGGGCCCCATAGCTTCATATATTTGAATACTTCATCCCCAGTTGGTAGAACTATTTGGAAAGGATTAGGAGGTGTGGCCTTGATGGAGGAAGTGTGTCACTGCGGGGTGGCTTTGAAGTTTCAAAAGCCATTGCCATTAAAATCTCTCTATCTTGTGGTTGTGTCTCAAGATGTAAGCTCTCAGCTACTACACCAGAGTCATTCCTGCCTGCCTGTTTCCATGTTTCCATCGTTATAGTCATGGACTCTTAACTCTCTGAAACTGTCAGCCCCAAATAAATGCTTCCTATTTTAAGTTGCCTTGGTCATGGTGTTTTTTTGTCACAGCTATAGAAAAGTAACCAAGGCATGTGGTAACATGAAGACCATCATGGGGTAAGAAAGAGAACATTCTGTGAAGCTCTGAGCCACATGCCTGACAGGGTGTCACCGGCTCCTTTCCTTCTGCTCTCCTTCCACCACACCCTGGGTTCTCCTCAGCCTGAACGCCCCCTGTATTCAGCAAAGCCAACCCCAGTGTGGTCAGTGACCCATCACCTCCTACCTGGACTGGAGCCAAGGGCACTAGAGGTTCTAGCTATCGGGGTACGACAGCAGCACATGGTCACAATGCCTACTTAAGGACCTCTGAGGAGAATGAACACCTTCAAGTCAGGAATCAAGGTGCCTTACCCCAAGCCCTTATGCTTCTGGTATCCCTTCTCCTAAGAGGACAACATGGCTGTGGTGCCCACCTCTAGATCAGGGACCAGGGTTCATCACCTCAAGCCCTAGGGCTCATGACGTTCATGGTGGCCCTCCGTGATGGATCCTTGTGTGGGACCCTTGGTAGGCAAGCTGGTGGGCATCGCAAGAGTCTCTGGCTTAGTTTCTGGAAATAAAACTACATATCAGACCTAGTTAATCTCCTTAGAGTCTGCCATTGTCCAATGGCTTCCTTCCTTCCTTCCTCCCTCCCTACTTCCCTCCCTCCCTCATTCCTTTTCTTCCTTTTCTCTTTTTCTTTGCTTTTTGAGACAGGGTCTTGATATGGAGTTTATAGCCCTGACTCTGCTGAACTTGTGATCCTCTGTCTCCACCTCCTGAGTGCTAATATCACAAGTATACATCATCCTAGCCAAACTGCCAATGGGTTGTTTTTTGAGCTGGTTTCACACCAAAGGAAGGGTCAGGATGGGGAATTCTCCTGAGTCAGCTGATCATTTGCACTCATGACACAGATGCCACCCCCAAACCCACCTGAGCCAAAACCATACACCAGGTCTGCCCTCCTCCTGCCTCAGCCACATGCTGCCAGAGGCAACTAATTAAAGGTGGCTTGTCACTAGTGAAAGCTCCCTCTGAACACAACACTATCACAGTCTGTCCCCTATTAACCCTCTGCTCAGAACCCAACACGCCCACAAACTCTGGTTGTCATGGACCACCCCTCAGGATACAGAACTCTGTCCTGGCCACACCCTTTCTCTCTGCCTCCTGTCCCCTAAAGGACCAGCACCTTCCTCCCCACAAATGCAGCTATTTCAGGATCCCCCCCCCCCCCCGCTGTTGCCCTGTCCCTCACCTCCATTCTCCCATCGCACATGATGGACTCCTCAGGCTATGAGCTGATTCCTGCCTGGAAATTCCTGCCACTTGCAGCTGTCCTGTTACTATAGTGCTCCTTAGGGGGACTTACCTGGGACCTCACTTGGGACCACATACAACTCAACCTTGAAGAAGTCATCGATCCCCAAGGAGCCATCAGTAAATGATATATCCACCCCACACATGTAGGTGCCTGCATCTTCCATGGTGAGGTTTTCCAAGGTCACTGTGAAGGTGAGGCTGTCTGGGTGGTCCCTGATGGACACTCGGCCATTCCTAGCTTCTTTTGAGCCTCTGGTCTTGACAATCTCTTTGCAGTAGTTTAAGTGACCCTCTGCACCAGTATTTGTTATTAGTCTTGTATTCCTTCTCATACTGACACTTCACACTCAGGGATTTCCCCACAGTGCCTGTCCGTGTGCTGGGGCCTCGCAGAGGGACACAACCTGGAAAACACAAAGCTCAATTCTGCACCCTCACAGCAGGATGGGGAGTAGGTCCTCTAAAAGTTCCACCCTCTATCCCTGCTCCTCCCATCAGCCAATCACCCTTCACCACTCTTCCCTTCTGCCCTGCCCCTTCCTTCAACCCTAATCCTCCCAGGCCCTCCCACACACCAGGATCTCATATTTTCACACATACCAGCTCTGGTCATCTCAGGACCTTGGAGAAGAGCCACACCCCCATGTACCCCCACCACAGGAGTATGAGCCAGAGCAGAACAGGGTGGGGTGGACAGTTGTATGCCCAGCTCCCTCAGTGCCCTGGTCATGACCCTGTGACCAGGAAGAAGAGTTGAGGGAATGGCAAGAAAACGGGAGGGTTTGCTCAACCAACTTAGGTTTACCTTGCTGATTTGAAGTACTGTTTTTTATGTTTTTTTTAAGGTTCATTTATTATATTTGTATATTTTGTGTACCTGTGCATGCACATGTACCACAAACATACATGCAAAACCCCCTGGAGGCCAGAAGAGGGTGCAAGATGCCCTGAAACCAGAGTTACAGTTACAAGTGGTTGTGAACCATTATGTGGGTTCTGGAAACCAAACCCAGGTCCTCTGAAAGAGCAGTGAGTGCATTTAACACTGAGCCATCTTGTGCTGGTTTTACTTTAATTTTTAATTATATGTTTGTGTGTTTGTGTGCAAGTGTGTGCACAGGAGCTCAGTGCCTGCAGAGACGAGGAGGTGTTCGGTCCCCACTTGTCTGTTCACCCCTGCTCTGAGGTTACACACACACACACACACACACACACACACACACACACACACACACCAAATCCAATTTCCAAGTGGGTGTTGGGGATCCAAACTCGGGTGCTCACTTTCTTCACTAAGCCATCTCCTGAGTCCTAATGTGTTTAATAAGTAAACACCAGTACCCACCCTCCTGTGCCTTTCCTAGCCTGCAAGGATGCTTCCCGCCCCCAGACTGCCCCTCAACTCTCTGCCCACCTCTGAGAAGAGGGCTGGGTTTCCAACTTTCTACCTCTGCCCTTAGTGTGACACTTTCAAATTTCCTTAAATACCAAAGTAGCGGAAAAAAAGAAAACACAAATTTTTTAAAAAATCAAGATGGATTTCAAACCTCTGTAAATAAGTGTGTAAACCCAGGTGAAACCAGTGGCTTTTTTAAAAAAATACAACATGGCCAATAGGGGCCAAGAAAAGTTTTTTTTTTTTTTGAGACAATTATTTTTCTATGTAACCCTGGCTGGACTGAAACTCACTGTGTAGAACAGGTTGGCCTTATACTCACATAGATCTGCAAGCCTCTGCCTCCTGAGCTTTGGGATTAGAGGTTTTTTTTCTTTGGGGGTGTGGCCTTTGGTAGGTTGCCCTGTCCCAGTGGATGACCCACACCCTTCTGTATAGAGACAGATCTATGTGCTAATCACTAATTAGCTAAATGCTAATCACTTCAATGGTTGTTTTAAAAATACAAAGTTAGAGGGGAATTTGTTGAATCGACTTGGGGGAAGTTGGAGGGAGGAAAGGATAGGGATATGGTCAAACTACATTGTTCACATATATGCAATTTTCAAAGAATACGAAAAAAGAGTTTGTGACGTGTGGTGGTGCACACCCTTAATCTCAGCATTGTGGAGGCAGAGAAAGGCAGTCTCTGTGAGTTCATGGCCAGCCTAGTCCACATTGTGAGGTCTCTCCCAAAAAGAAAAAAAAAAAATCTTTAAAGAAAAAAAACAGACTAGCTGGGCTTGGTGATACACACCTTTAATCCCAGCATTTGGGAAGCAGAGACAGATGAATCTCTGAGTTCGAGGCCAGCCTGGTCTACAGAGTGATTCCTGGATACCCAGGTGTACACAGAGAAACCTTATCTTGAAAAACCTAAAAGAAAACCAGAGAAAAACAGACAGAAAGAAAAGGAAAAAGAAAGGAAGAAAGGAGACAGACAGACAGACAGACAGACACAGACTAAATCCTTTCCATTCCCTCACCACCAACATGTGCCTCTCAGGGTCTCTCAGCACAGTCGCTGTCTACTCACACTGGTACCACCAGCCCTGTCCTCCCTTTTCCTATTGTAACACATCCAACAATTCCTCTCAGCACCCCTCCTGGGCAGTCACCAGTCCTCACTGTGTGTGACTTGTCCCTTGCTCTGACTGCTGGGTGCAGAGCAAGATCCTGTCCCTCCCCCCCCCACCCCCACCCCCACCCCCGTCAGCACTGTGGACCTTCAATCATCCACCTTACGTGGAGGACGCAGCCGCCACATTCTGTGTTGTGCCCACAGGAATCCCGGTTCCTGTGCCTCACATGGCATCCTCCTGAGGCCTCCCGCCCTCCTGGGCAGACAGCCTCCTCACCTGGAAGCCAGAAAAGCAGCAGCAGCGACAGCGTGGGCAGCCACACAGCTGAGGCCAGTCGGGTCATCTCTCCCACACATGGGTCACCGGCAGTCAGTCCACAGCTGGACCCCCCACGGTTCAGCCCCACTGGGGGACAGTCAGTCTCTGAGGCACCCACTTCTGCTTTTCTTTGTGTCTAACTTTTTGTTCCTGACTGTTCTTAGTTCTGTTCCTCGAGCTACTGAGAAAGTGAAAGAATCTGAGGGAGCCATGGCCAGCTGAGGAAGCCTGGGTGAGGCACAGATCTCATGACTGCCAGGGTGAGAACCGCAGCTCTCAGGCCTGCTGGATCCTGCTTGCCTCTGGCTCAAGGTGATTGACACCTGGTCACTTCTCGTTTCCTTATAGACTGTGTGGCAACCTGTGGGGAGGAAGCTCTCAGGCCTGCTCCCCCTGCCTGGGTGGGGCCCACTGTGAGGCCCACTGTGAGGCCTTCCTGGGAGCTCTGTTCCCATGAACCCTAGCTCTAGGCCTGGACCCCCAAAAGTTCCTGAAGGGTGCCTGGTGTTGGAAACGTGTCTTCCACTTGATCAGGAGCTCTCCACGTTGTGACCTTCTTTCTGTGTAGCCCCATTGAACCTGAGCAGGGACCTAGACAACCTGCAGATCCCCCTCTTTCCCTTGTCCACTGAGATACCACACATGTACACACGTCTCCTGTGAACCCTTCCAGCTCATACAGAATAGCATGAAAATCTAGGTTAAGTCTGACCTTAGTAAAACCTACCACCTAATAACTAGTTATTATGCTATGTTAACTAACTAGTTATTATATTAACTGGCTAGTTATTATATAATAACAGTAGTTATTAAACCCACTGGCAGCCCTCTGCCAACAATGAGGTCCCTAGAGTGCCCTTCCTTCCAGATCCCTCTGAGCGTCTCACGGTCTCACGCTTTCCTCCTTCCTGCCACAAACACCCACATGAAGACCCTTTCAGAGACACTTGCTATTTACACTGTTGGAAGGCTGGAAGACCGAGCCTGGCAGTCCTGAGAAAATGTCTCTGATGGTCAAGTACAGTGGCACGCCCCTATTATCCAGCCTACTCTGGAAGCTGAGACAGAAGCGTTGCTTGAGCCCAGAAGTCTGGAGAGACTGTCTCAACAACAAAAATCACACTACCCTATGACAATAACGACAACATAGGTCAACAAAGGTAAGTATGAAACTTGGTGTTCTAGATGCTTGTCTTGGTCAGGGTTATATTTCTGTGAAGACACACCACGGCCACAACAACTCTTATAAAGGGAAGCATTTAAATGGGGCTGGCTTACTGGCTATGTGTGTATCGTGTGTGCAGTGCTTTCAGAGGCCAGAAGAGGGCACCAGATCCACTACAGTTAGATTAACAGATGGTTGTTTTGTTGTTCTATTCTGGATTGTTTTATTTACACTTCCAGGTCACAACCCATCACTGAGGGAAGTCAGGATAGGAACTGAAGCAGAAACCATGGGAAAACACCACTTACTGTCTTGTTCCCAGGCTTACATTCAGCTAGCTCATGAGGCCCAAGATCACCTGCCCAGGGATGGACCCTGCCACATCAATCAAAACCAAGATAATTCCTCACAGACCTGGCCACCTGCTAATAGTTTCTGGGCAGTCCCCAGTTGTGACTCCCTCAGACGACCACTCTGAGACGTGTCAAGCTGACTTCTGAAGCCAACAAGGACACTTTGACTCTTGATCTTGGTGTACTGAACATGAACACTTAGGAGAGGAGTCATATTTGGTGGTTTACATAGCACGATCACTGTAATATTCACAGAAATGTGGATTCTTTTTATCCCCCAGATGTCCTATAATATAAAATGCACTAGTGTGGGCTTGAACACCCATGCTAGGCAGAGAAAAACCCATAGCTTGGAAACTGTCTGTGATTATACGGACCCATAATCGAAGCTCTTGGAAGGTTAAGGAAGGAGGATAAGGTATTCAAGGTCATCCTTGGCTATATAGGGAATCTGAGGCTAGCCCAGGCTACATAAGATCTGAATTCAAGAAGGAGGTGGGGGTTGGGGTGCTGGGAATATGATCCAATGGGTAAGAATGCTTATTGTACAAGCATGAGGACCTGAGTTCAGATCCCCAGCAGCCACGTTAAAATGTGGACACGGTGACACCCTAAGAAATAAATCATGAGCTGAGCGTGGTGGCACACCCCTTTAATCCCAGCACTCGGGAGGCAGAGGCAGGTGGATCTCTGTGAGTTTGAGGCCAGCCTGGTCTACAAAGTGAGTCCAGGACAGCCAGGCTACACAGAGAAACACTGTCTTAAAAAAAAAAAGAAAAAACAAAAAAACCAAAAAAAGAAAGAAAAAGAGAAAGAAAGAAAGAAATCCTGATGGTCCATTCTCAGTACTAGGCATATTCCCAGCTCATCAAGTCATGGGTAAGCAGGAGAAGAAGCAAAGCTCCTCTCCCCTAGCTGAAGGACAAACAGCTCCTGCTTGTCTCAGAACTTTGAGAGTTGGGAAGTTGCTAGGAAAATGAGCCCAGGATTAGAAAAGGAAGCAGGCTCATGCCCCAGGGTATTCATTAGGTAAGGCTTTGCATCCTGAACCAATAGAGTGGGAGTTTAGGGAGGGGGCTATGCTAGAAGAGTACAAAGATTTTAACTGTCTAAAGTAGCAGCCTATGGGAAAATGAGCTGGAATTCCCCACAACTGGGGACTTTAGAAGCCACTGTCTTAGCCTGGGGGTGATGGCCCACATCTTTCATCCCAGCACTCGGGAGGCAGAGGCAAGTGTATCTCTGAGTCTGAGGTCATCCTGGTCTACAGAGCAAGTTCCAGGATGGCCAGGGATCAGGGATACACAGAGAAACCCTGATGGAAGGGAGGGAAGGAAGGAAGGAAGGAAGGAAGGAAGGAAGGAAGGAAGGAAGGA
>CAJQZJ010035161.1:35676-47585 GCA_907164525.1 Lophiomys imhausi | reverse complement strand
GGTGTCCGTTTCATCTACACCAGAGAAGGCAGACCAAGTGGTGAAGCATTTGTCGAACTTGAATCTGAAGATGAAGTAAAGTTGGCTTTAAAGAAAGACAGAGAAACCATGGGACACAGATATGTTGAAGTATTCAAGTCTAATAGTGTTGAAATGGATTGGGTGTTAAAGCATACAGGTCCAAATAGTCCCGATACTGCCAATGATGGCTTTGTAAGGCTTCGAGGACTCCCATTTGGCTGTAGCAAGGAAGAAATTGTTCAGTTTTTTTCAGGGTTGGAAATTGTGCCAAATGGGATGACACTGCCGGTGGACTTCCAGGGGCGGAGCACAGGGGAGGCTTTTGTGCAGTTTGCTTCACAGGAGATAGCCGAAAAGGCCTTAAAGAAACACAAGGAAAGAATAGGGCACAGGTACATTGAGATCTTCAAGAGTAGCAGAGCTGAAGTCCGTACCCACTATGATCCCCCTCGAAAGCTCATGACTATGCAGCGCCCAGGTCCGTACGATAGACCAGGGGCTGGAAGAGGGTATAATAGCATTGGCAGAGGAGCTGGGTTTGAAAGAATGAGGCGTGGTGCCTATGGCGGAGGGTATGGGGGTTATGACGACTATGGAGGGTATAATGATGGCTATGGTTTTGGATCTGATAGATTTGGAAGAGACCTAAACTACTGTTTCTCAGGAATGTCTGATCATAGATATGGAGATGGTGGGTCCAGTTTCCAGAGCACCACAGGGCACTGTGTACACATGAGGGGGTTACCGTACAGAGCCACTGAGAATGATATTTACAATTTTTTCTCACCTCTTAATCCCATGAGAGTACACATTGAAATAGGACCTGATGGCAGAGTTACAGGTGAGGCAGATGTTGAGTTTGCTACTCATGAAGATGCTGTGGCGGCTATGGCAAAAGATAAAGCAAATATGCAGCACAGATATGTGGAGCTCTTCTTGAATTCTACTGCAGGGACGAGTGGAGGAGCTTATGATCATAGCTACGTAGAACTCTTTTTGAATTCTACAGCAGGGGCAAGTGGTGGTGCCTATGGTAGCCAGATGATGGGAGGGATGGGGTTATCCAACCAGTCTAGTTATGGAGGTCCTGCCAGCCAGCAGCTGAGTGGTGGTTATGGAAGCGGCTATGGTGGTCAGAGCAGTATGAGTGGATATGACCAAGTTCTTCAGGAAAACTCAAGTGACTATCAGTCAAACCTTGCTTAGGGAAAGAGGGAGCATCAAACAGCTTCTATAGAAATAAAACTTGCATTTATAGAAACTGGATAGAGTAGGAAGGATGTCCAACATATCCAGTATGATTGGTAAATGGGAAATACAATTGCTTCTGATCACTACTGGTCAGCTTTTTTCTTCTCCTTTTTTTTTAAGAGAGTAAACTTTAAGTTTTAATAGTTTTGCATTACAAGCTTGTGATTCATGCTTACTGTAAGGTGAAAGTTAAGATTGTTTTCAAACTTTAAGCTCAGCAATTTTGAACACTGAAAATATTCATCTAGGATGTAATAACAAGTTCAGTATTGACCATAACTGTTAAACCCACTTTCCGCTTTCCTCAAGTTAGTTATGTTATAGGAGTGTACTTAATCAGTAAGCATATTTAGGTTTAAAGCAGTTTCACTTAACGTTAAATGTTGCTCTTAATACCACAATACATCAAACACTTCAGATGCATGTTGAGAAACATGCTTTTCTGTAAAAAAAAAAAATATATATATATATAGGAGCTGTGTCTATGATTGATTCAAAGTGACAACATTTGGCATGTTTGTTAATTCTAGCTTTCTGGTTTAATATCTTGTAAGGCACGTGAGTGTACACTTTCACTTTCTTTTTCTTTTTTTTTTTTTTAAAGATCCGGGACAATTTTGAGATGTGACACCAATACTTTAGGAGTTTAGTCATGTTGTTTGTATGGAATTCTGAGACTTTGATTTAAATCTTACCTTGTATTGTGAATTCCATTTAGGTGTATTGTACTAAGTGAAACTTGTTAAATAAATCTTCCTTTTAAAAACTGGAAAACTCTTGTATAGTTTGATTTTTTTTAATTATGCTCTGTTATATGGGCACACTTTAACTGTTCTCTGCTCTTTAAATCTATGATTTTTTGTCTCAGATATTCCAGGCTATACATGACTTTTGAATTTTGATCCTCATGCCTCTACTTCCTAAGTATTGGAATTGCAGTATGTGTCACTGTCCAGTGTTATGCAGTGTTGGGAAGCAAACCCAGGGCTACTTGTATACAAGACCAATGCTGCACCAACAGGGTTATATCCGTAGCCTAAGTTTTGATGTATGTGCATATGTTAGTAGAGACCAGAGTAAAACATTGAGTACCCTGTTCTCTCACTCTTTGCCTTACTGTCTTGATTTTCAGTGTCTCTCATTGAGCCTGCAGCTAAGCTGGCAGCCAGTATGTCCCAGTGATTTCCCTGTGTCTGCTGCCTGCCCATTGCACTGCTGGTACCGTCATACTCGTCTTACTGGGTCACACTATGTGTATGACCATGGCTAGATTTTTACATGGATGCTGGAGATGTGACTTAGGTCTTTGCGCTTACACACCAAACACTGTTTCTTGTTTTTTTTTTCAAGACAGTTTCTCTATGTAGCCCTGGCTATGCTGGAACTCTGTGTAGACCAGCCTGGTCTCCAACTCATAGAGATCTGCCTGCCTCAGCGTCTCCAGTGCTCAGATTAAAGGTGTGGTAGCCCACGCCTGGGCTGTTTTTCTTACTTTTTTTTTTTCTGGCCTCAAACTCAAGAGATTCACCTGCCTCACCCTCCCAAGTGCCAGGACTAAAGGCGTGCACCACCATGCCCAGCTTGTTTTGTTTTTTTTTTTTTGAAGCAGGGTTTCTCTGTGTAACCTTGGCTGTCCTGGACTCTAGACCAGGCTGGCCTCAAACTCAAAGATCTGCCTTCCTGTTTCCCAAGTGCTATGATTAAAGGTGTGCATCACCACCACTCAGTTCTAAGTTTTATTTCTTAAAGGTTTGTTTTTAAACTTACTGTCTGTACAGAACTCTTAGAGACTTTCTTTTTTTAATCATGACAGTATTCCCAAATCCAAAGAAATAGAAAGCAAATAATTTCATTTTACCATAAACGTGAATATACTGTGCACGGTGGCTGGAAAAAAAAAAAGCAGGGATATAGGCGAAATAATCCATCTACATAAATTGTTCAGTAAAACCTTTAGGTACCCTGAATTGTTAGGGTTTTCAGAGCATCTAAAGCTTATACTATTCCACTGACATTGTGCATGAGTATTATTGGAACATATTTAAAGACCTTGATTGCTGGGCCCTATCCTGGGAAGGTTCTGAAATGATGCCTGATAATGTGGTGAGACTACTTAAGGTCACATTTTCAAACAGCTCACAGTGTGACTTCTTTCACTGCTAAAGGTCTAACTCTAAAAGGAGCTGTAAAGAAACAGCTTCGTTTATGACCACTTCTTTCCCCTTATTCATAGCAAGAAGTTCAACATTTCTTTTGAAGTGCAAGCCCCAGTTGACATCTGTTTACCATACCTTGCACCTCCCATGAGTGTCCTGAGCACCTATGGCCCTTCTATCTTGTGGTACCTTACATCTCTTGGTGGTTAGCAATTTCACCTCTCATTGACCTTTCACCCTGGACACCCTCAGCTCAGTAAAAGCTACACATGAACTACACATTTCTGGATATATGATTGCTCAGGAACTGCATAGTTACCTTTGAGCTGTCCATGCTTTGGCTTCTGTAGAAATGCCCTGTGGTATAGGATGCAGATGCCCAATTCATATTAATTGATCCTATACTTAGGAATACTTTGTTAAGCATCGTTTCTGGAAATAAAAAAAAAACTGGCAGTGAGATTTGGAATTCACTAATGGCTTCTAATTTATATTTTTGATTGGTTGATTTTTAAATTGTTTCTAATTTCTATTACAGCTCTCAGGAAAGTAGGAAATTCATTTTGACACATGTCATTGTCATTGCGCAGTCATTACCCTTTTCTCTTAAGCACATTTCAGATTCATTTCTCAGAGCAGTAAATAAATTCAAGGTGTTTCCACTTTCCACAGTGCTGAGTAATTTTTCCAGAAGTTTCTCAAAGGATGAGTGAAAAAGCTCGTTAGCCACTAGATGTCACTAAGTCCCAGACAAAAATTAATCCTTAGATGCAGAATGCCATTTGCTCCATTCAAATGGGTCTAGCAAGATGGCTCAGCAGGTAAAAGTGCTTCCTGCCAGTGCTTCATCAGAGTTTGATCCCTGGAGACCCACACCAGAGAGAATGCAGCCCAGCAAGTTGTCCTTTGACTAATTTCCTCTCATTTGGTGTGTCCCCCACCCCAATAAAATAGTAAGAAACTCAGGCTCTGGAAAACAGTCAAGGGAAAGAACCTGGAAAATGTCAGTGGTCAGTGCAAAAGGACAACAGTACCTGTCAGGCCATCAATACCAATCCCTGCACATGTCTACAGGCACACCACACCACCACTAGTGACGCAGTATAAGAGTTATTCAGGAGAATATGATAGGAGGTAAAGTGGATGTTCCACTCCATTGAGTCAAGCTACTTGGCAAGAGCAGCAAAAAGTTGTCGGCTACAATAATCATGGCCTAAAATTGTTCCCACAATAGCTTGTGTCACTGTTCCGGTGTGGTTTGTGGAACAGCAGCAGCAGCCCACATGGATTGGAATGATTGAATAACTCAGGGGGTGGCTCCCAACAAGCTCTGTTTAATGACTATGTAATATATTCTGCTAATGTGCTTATTTATATGTGGATTCTCTAAGTCACCAATTCAATCTAGAATAAATTCATGGGACCCTAAAATAGGTAACCAAATACAGACAATCATATATGTAATCATAGAAGACTGTTGACTCATCCCCCAGCAAAACAGGAAGAAAATATGCAAAATTCATTTGTAAATCCAACACCTTTTCCATTAAGAGGAATTTCTAGGGCTAAGGGTAAAAATGATATTTTCTTTCCAACATGGGCCTTGAAGGCTATTCCCACACAATTGATGATGGTGTGAAATTCCATTTGCTTGCCCAGTACCAGGCTGAGTATCATGAGAGCTGTTTTACAACCTGCTCCCACACTGACTGCAATTCAGTGTTGTGAATGCTAACTGTCTTAAGTACTTAGGCCCTTTTCTTTCCCTCCCTTCTTTTCTGTACTTTAAAATTGTTTTATTTTATGTATATGTGTGGAGGTTTTTTTGTTTGTTTGTTTGTTTGTTTGAGACAGGGTTTCTCTGTGTAACAGCTCTGGCTGTCCTAGACTCACTTTATGTATAGATCAGGCTGGCCTCAAACTCACAGAGATCCTCCTGCCACTACCTCTCAAGTACTGGGATTAAAGGTGTGCACCACATGCCCATTGAGGGTGGGGGCTTTAGCCTACATGTTTATCACTCCACCACTTGAATAACAGTGGAAGCTAGAAGAGGGGGAACTGGAATGGGCCACCCTTTGGGTGCTTGGAACACAACATGGGTCCTCTAGGAGAGAACCCAGCACTCTTAGCCTACAGCCTGATTTCTCTATCCTCACCCCTAAGCTTGAGGACAATTTTGTTTTGGTTTTTCAACACAGGGTTTCTCTGTGTATCCTTGACTGTCCTGGACTCACTTTGTAGACCAGGTTGGCCTTGAAGTGACAGAGATCCACCTGCCTCTGCCTCCCAAGTGCTAGGATTAAAGGCATCTGCCACTGTAGGGGCTGATAGATTAATATAAGTTAGATTTAGTGAATATATAGGTTTCTGATACAGTCTTTTAATTCGGGGCATGAAGATCAACTTTGCTGTGAGCAATTAGCTTATCAGCTTATGGATGAAGTCAGGTGAAATGAGGGGAGTCTCTTTGGACTGAAAAACAAGGTTGAAGCCAGGTGAAAGAAGGAAAGACTTTATGACCTGGCATTGCTTTCAACTGCTAAGTGGGCAGAGCCCAAATTAAGTTGAAGCAGGTGGAACAAGGAGTGATCCTATTTAAGGACAAGTGGATGACGCCAGAGGGGTGCGTGCGTGCTAAGGGCCCCCGATATGAGAGAGCTCCGAGAGTCCTGCTGGAGAAAGTTCTGGTAGACCAATGGCCAGATCACCCTGAGGCAGAAGGAAGCTGGTGAGCAGAGAAAGCCTCGGCAAGACAGCAAAAGGCCAAGGACTAAACCCTGTGGCTCAGCTTTTGCCTAGAGGGGTTTGACCTGTCCGAACAGTGGCCTGAACGGAACTGTGGCCAGCTTTAAAGACTGAGGCAGAACGGCAGAGTTGCTGATACGAAGGAAGTAAGTTGGCCTACAGACGGCTGAGGTCTCCCAGAGAGAAGAAAGCCTCAAGCCTTATTTAAAGTGAGACTTCGATAGCAAATTTACCCTGACGAACCTGCGTCTGAGCTATTCCAGAAAAAGGACTGCTAAGTGCGTTAAAAAGTCTACCCCCGAGACTGGTTTCCTGACGACTGAGGACCTGCCCCAGAGACTGTATCATTCTA
Source organism: Lophiomys imhausi (assembly GCA_907164525.1). NCBI lineage: Eukaryota > Metazoa > Chordata > Mammalia > Rodentia > Muridae > Lophiomys > Lophiomys imhausi. The sequence continues at coordinate 41,057 of CAJQZJ010035161.1, read as the reverse complement.
AAAGGGTATGAAAGTAGTTGTTATGATTACAATAGGTTTAGTGGATAGGTTAAAGGGGTTGTAGGAATTTATAGGATTAATAGTTAAGAAATTAATGGTGTTTGTTATAAGTGAATTTAGTAATAAATAAGAGTTAAATAATAATTTAAAAGTTCGGTTACATGCCACCATGCCAGGTCATTACAGACAGCTGTGACCTGCCATATGGTGCTGGGATTTGAACCCAGACCCTTTGGAGGAACAGCCAGTGTTCTTAACTGCTGAGCCATCTCTCCAGCCCAGAGGGCAGTTTTATTAGAAGAGTCTGAAAGAAAAATCCCAGGGCAGCAAGCTGTAAATCTTGGTAGCTGCCAGGAGCAAGAAGATGGAGGAAAGAAAGTCATGCTATTTGGATTAGAGAAAGAGTGAAGACCAGTGTGTTGGGGAAAGTATGCTTAGAAAGGAGATAGAATAAATGGAAAATGTACACTTTTCTGAAAAGCCAGCAGACTAACTGGTGCTCCATTAAGTGAATGTCCCACCATTTTGGTTTTTCGAGACAGGGTTTCTCTGTGTAATAGCCCTAGCTGTCCTGGACTCACTTTGTAGACCAGGCTGGCCTTGAACTCACAGAGATCCACCTGCCTCTGCCTCCTAAGTGCTGGATTAAAGGTGTGCACAATCACGCCCGGTTTGTGAATGTGCCATCACGCCCAGCTGGTGAATGTGCCTGCCATTTATGTATTTCTAATGCTCTGTTTGACCAATTTGGACATCTAAGCTGTTATTCTTATGCTTTCATTTGTTTTTGTTTAGAGGTTGAGGGAAGCTGGGGATTGAACATGGGACCTTGGCTATGTAGAACACTACCGTGTGAGCTACATACCTAACCATTTTTTAGAAGTCTAATTGGACATTGCCAGGACCTTTTCCCCAAGATCCTTTTTTATTTTTCTTCCTCTTCCTGATACCCTTTGTACTCGATCTGTTTGTCCTATACATGATGCCATTAGGTTTCATTGCCAGTTCTACTTCAGAGATGGGGAAAATGAATCTTGGGAAAAGAAACTTGTGCTGGATGGTAGCAGGAAATAATGGGGGTGAGGGAGTGAAGAACAAGTCTGGGATCCACGTAGGACTGTGTAGCCATTCCTGGGAACTTGTGGGTGAGGATATCCACGAGCACCACTGGAACCATTCTCAGGCGTCCCTCTGGTTCTCACTAAGAAGCTCACAGTAAGGGAGGCGGTAGCGGTGGCTGGGCTCAGAAGGGTGGAGAGAATTTGGCAGGAATCCATCTCTTCCTCTTTCCAGATGGCTGGAGGCCCTTAATCCCCTCCCCCAGCACTTCAGGGTCAGGAGTTGGAAAGAGGCTGCCAGGAAATGGCGGCTAAAGCCTAGTGGGGACTGGCACCGGGTCAGAGAAGCAAATGGAGGAGTGGTCAAGAGTGATGGATGACAGATGGTGGTGAGGGAAGGAAGACGCTTAAGGTGTCTGCAGGGTTAGGAGAGGGATAAATACCGCCTTTGTTAACCATTGCCAGGCATCAAGAAAGCCCGGGCTGTCTCTCCCAGCCTCTCAGACCTTTCTTTCCTTTTGGCACCACGGAGTAAGGCGGGAAAGCAGGCCAAAATGTAGCATTAGCAATGACAGGGAAGTCTGGACAGCCACCTTCCCCACTAACTACCAACGTGTGATCACCTCCTCCCGGGGTTATCAGAAGCTTGTCTGTCCCCCAGTCGAGGTACTCTGCACCAAGGGCAGCTCCAGGCAGTGGGCGGGAGGGGGCACTGCAGCTACCTTCACTAGACGGTATCCCATTACCCTGCACAGTGCGCCTGAAACTGGCAGAATACAAGTTTATTTTCAGTTGAATGTTAATCCAACTTTTATGGCTTGTGATTAATCTTTTTCCTTCTGTTCTTGAATCTCCTATCGATGATGGGATCAAGGACAAACAGCTCACCAACTGTCACAACACCATATTGGAACTTTTAAAAGTTCTGAAAACATGCTGGTTTGTTTTATTTTTCTACCCCTAGTACTTTTTTTTTTTTTTTAGATTTTTTTCTATGCAGCAAAATCTTAAAAAAAAAAAAAAGTTTCAGCACTTCCTCGAACCTTCCCTTCTTAGTCCACACTCACTTGCTCTCATCTTTGTTTTGTTTGAACTGTGTAGTTCAATATGACCTTAAACACACCATCTCCAGCTGCCTGCTTTCAAATGCTAACATCTAGGTCTGTGCTACCATGCAGAAGTAGTTCATACTGATTTCTGTTCTCTAAATCTTTTTGAGCAAATAAACGGAGCACTGTGCTCTTTATCATTTTCAAATTATTTTACATGGTTTTTCTTTCTGTTAAACTTTTCCCCCTTCCCCTTTTGATAGTGTGGGGGCTGGCACCTAGGGCTTTGCACAACATAGGCATGTAAGGTTATTGGTTTTTTTATTTATTATTTTTTGGTCGACCTACCACAGGCCATTCTTTTTAATCATCAAATGTGATGACTTCCAAAAACTGTCTGCTGGGTGGAGAATGAGGAATGACTATAAATGGACATGAAACTTTTTAGAGGTAATACAAATGTCCTGCAGTTACATTGTAGTGACAGTTTGAATAACTGTAATTTACAAAGGACTGTTTTAGTAAGAATCCTCCTTCCCTTCATCAAGTAGTCTCCCAGCTAGTGACACCCTCACTCAACTCCTTGGCTGGAAATCGTGCTATATTATGTTTGGAATTGAGTTGTTCTATATGGAATCCCCTTCCCTTTACTATAGGAGTGTGTATTCAAAAACCTATCTAGGGGATGGGGAGATGGCTTAGTGGTTAAGAGAACAAGTTGCTCTTCTAGAGGACTTGAGTTCAATTCCCAGTACCAAATGGGGGGCCCACAAAGTAACTCCAAGGGATATGACTCCCTCTTCTGGCCTTCATGTGAATTGTACACACATGGTACACAGATATACATGCAGACAAAACAACTTTTACATGTAAAACAATTAAAATAAAAACATTAAAACCTACTTTAAAAACCTATCTTAACTATTTTTTTTCTTTTTGTGTGGTATATACAGTGTATGGATGTAGAGTGTGGGGGGGCAGGGAGGGATTTGTGCCTGAGAAGGCCAAAGTTGTTGGATCAGTTCTCTGCTCCATTCTCTCAAGACAGATTCTCTCACTAAACTTGGGGTTCATCATTTGTTTTCAGCTAGGTTGGCTTGCAAGCAAGCCATGCAGCTATGCCTTTTTTTTTTAACAGCGGTTCTGAGGATCCAACAAGTCCTCATGTTTGCACAGTAATTCCTCTTGCTTACTGAGCTTTCTTCCAGTTCATATCTTTACCACCTTTTTTTGTCTTTTGAGACAAGGTTTCTCTTTGTATCCCTGGCTGTCCTGGACTCGCGTTGTAGACCAGGCTGGCCTTGAACTCACAGAGATCTGCCTGCTTCTACCTCCTGAGTGCTGGGTTTAAAGGCATGTGCTACCACACCCAGCAATTACAAACAGCTGTGAACTGCCATGTGGCTTCTGGAATTTGAACCCTGGTCTTTTAGAAGAACAGCCATTGCTCTTAACTGCTGAGCCATCTCTCTAGCCCATCTTTACCACATTTAACTAATATGTAGCTCTCTTTCATTTAGGAAAAAGACACTCCTAGATAGCACTTCTGGAAATATATAGTAGCCTGGCTTCCTGCAGGACAATTATCTTTTACAAATTTAGTTTAGCAGGGTATGGTGGCACACACCCTTAGGCCTGGTACTAGGGAAGCAGAGAGGTAAATGTCTGAATTTGAGACAAGTCTGATTTACATAGTGAGTCCATGAGGTCATCTAGAGCTACATGTGTAGAAACACCCACCTGTAGCTTCCTGTTTAACCATTGATTTTATATTTAATCGCATGTATGTGAGTGAGATGGAGGTGGGCATACACATGTGAATGAGTGCATGTACAGGTGCCTTTGGAAGCCAGAGGCCTTGGATCCTCTTGGAACTGAAGTTATAAGCTGTTGTTAGCCATCAGATGAGGGTACTAGAAATGTAATTTGGGTCATCCGCAATAATTGGGTTTGTGTGTGTGTGTGTGTGTTTGAATTGGGGTCCCACTATGTAGTCCTGGCTGCCCTAGACCTTACTATGTAGACTAGGGTGCCCTTGAACTCAGAGATGTTCCTGCCTCTGTCTCCCAAGCTATACGGTTAAAGGCATATGATACCAGACATATCTCTAGATCCTGAAATAGATTTTTAAAGAACCCATGCTTGTTGCCAGGCACTGTGCTGGGTGCTGAGGATAAGTGAGCAAAGCACCTACAAAGTCCCTGCCCTCAATGAACCTACAGTTAAAGGAGACACCAAACACTACAAAGTCCCTGCCCTCAATGAACCTACAGTTAAAGGAGACACCAAACAAGCAAAAAGCTATCCATGTGTATGACAGAAATGAGGACATGGTGGAAGAGAGTACCTGATGTAAAAGGATTATTAATATGAATAGAAATGCATGAAACTGATATGTCATCAGTTATTCCTTAACCAGCTAGTTCCCATATAACCACACAGAGAGACTAAGATGTATTAAAATTTCCTTGAGCCAATACTGACCTATTACTCCATCCTAAACATCCCCCCAGACAATATCCTCAAATTACTTGCATTTTTTTTATCCTTTCTTGTTCCAACTCACCTCTCCTGATACTTTCTGGACCTCTCTTCATGGCTTCCACTCCCACTTCCTCCCCAAATCAGAAGTTTCACCCTATTCTCTCTATCATTCAGTATTGGCTAGTCAGCTTTATTGACAAGACAGAAAATTAATGAGCAATATTTATACAAAGTGGAGACAGGATCTTCTTAGAATAAGTATAACAAAGTCATGTCTGGATTGAAACTAGATAGTGGTATAGAGAAATCAGTATTTAAATAATACAAGGGTAAATTATGCACTGCATGATAATTTTGTGCCAACAACATAGTGCTAGAAAAACCCATAGGGAAGAGGTATTTTAGAGATGGATCAGTAGTTTAGAGCACTTACTGCTATTGCAGAGTCCCTGGCTATGGTGCCCAACACCCTCATGGTGGTAAATGGACAACCATAACTTCAGTTCTACTCTTCTAACTTCTACAGGCACCAGGCATGCATGTGATGCACATACATACACGTAGACAAAACAATTATACGAATGAAATAAATCTAAAAAAATTAACGGCCGGGTGTGGTGGTGCACGTCCTTAAATCCACCACTTAGGAGGCAGAGGTAGGTGGATCTCCATGAGTTTGAGGCCAGCCTGATTTACAAAGCAAATACCAGGACAGTCAGGACAGAAACCCTATCTTGAAAAACAAGAAGAAGAAGAAGAAGAAGAAGAAGAAGAAGAAGAAGAAGAAGAA